>JBBHKE010001760.1:182855-255989 GCA_037447655.1 Zygnema cylindricum
AACGAAATATCCCCAGTAAGATAAAATTAATTAGACTTTTTGCTTTTTCATTTCTTGAATTTTTCGTAATAGGGTTTTTGCTCCTTTTTTTTTGGGGATTCTTATCACTTCCCTTTGATGTCAACGTTTGTTTTAGTTTGATGTACCCAAAAACACTGGTAGGAGGCCGGAAAGAAAGGTAGTTTTTTTTAAAGTTAAGGCAATTTCAATATAGAGATGTGATTGAGGAAGAAGGGGGCAAAGGGATTATCGTTTACATAGATATGGTGTGGAAGCATTAAATTTAACATTGTCTGTTTTTCCTCCTATTTTTTTGCGGGTGTTTTTTTTAAATTAGTTTTGCGGAAATTTTTTTTGATGGAAAGAAAGGCCGGAGGATGGTCACAAAAACCCATGTAGTTTGATTTTGTTTGCAACTGTAGTTTCCCTTCACTATTCTTAGGGGTTTTTTTTTCCTCGTTTTTGGGATAATGCTTTTTAAGTTCTTTACTTTTTCGTTTTTCAGATTAATTAAAATAGAATGACCCCTATAAAGCAAGGGAGGGAAAGCAAAGGGGAGATGGGGAGATAGAATATAAACATCCATGCATGAAAATTATTCATATATATTTGTAGATGTACATATAGAGAAGCGGCGAAATGGATATGTACCTTTTGTTTTAAAATTTGGCATTATTATAAGGAAGCATATGCATTTATATAATTTGTGTTATCCATATTTGATTTTTTTTCATATTTTTAAGTGGTTTTAATTGGTTCCTTTGACTTCACACTACCGTATTTTTTAAATGAACCATGAAAATATTGTTTTATAAGCTCTTATAAAAAAAAATGATATTTCTTTTTCAATATGAACCGGAATAAGTGTTACGATTCGCAAATTACAAATAGTAAAATGGTAGAGTATTTATGCAACTAGCAAAGCCACGCGTCAAAATGAAAAGGTATATGACAATGCTCAAATAGAAGCACCTGACGCTATAAACGGAAATCAAGAAGAATCAAGCGGTATCAAAGCACTCCGGATTCGTCAGGGTAGTCACACTCAAAGGGGCAAATTAACACCGCCGGAGAAATCGCACCGAACGATCACAAATCTACGTTTTTTTATGGACCACTTTTGTATTACTAATCGATGTCAGCGCAGCTTTTTGTACATAGTACGGTCACTTGACTGTGTATTAACTTTTAGTGTGTATAGGCGGCGAATCCTCTAATGGTAAATCTAGTGTTGGCCGTATTAGATTACCGTAAGTACGATACAGCGCTCCTATTGGGTAACTAGGTGGAAATTGAAGCCGTGAGTGTAAAGTAGGACTTAGATTTTTTCTTTTATAACTTTTGAGAAAGGGTTCACTTTTAAAAGAGGAAAGCGTTGCCAAGAGGGCAACTTTGAAGGCCAGTTTCTAGGTGATGAATTAATCATTTTGTTCGATTATGCTTGTGTAAAGTGTGCTATAGCCTATTAAGTCATAAGGTTTGTAGCCAAGATTCCATACTGTAGGACTAACTGTTGAAGGCCTAAGTAGTTTGAAAAGTGTCTCTCTCGAGTAGTATTCCGCGGTTTAGAGATGTCTCAAGAGTCAGAGTCATATAGAGTGGCAAAAGGGATCTCAAAACTAGAATAAATTGTAAAATAGAGTGAAGAAATGTAAGACAACTGGGTCAGGGGAGTGGCAATATGCAAACAAATACGATCTTTTATGGATATTAAGTGTGCAAAAATCAAGCCTGTCAGCTATAACAGCTTTATTCAAAAATTACGTTTATTATTATTCTTATGTGTGACGGTGGACAAAAGCCCGTGAGATTTATTCCTAAGAGTTTGTACCCAAATTTTATTTTCATGATTTGTAACCTTGTACCGCATACTAACTTGGATACACTTGGTGGGTGGGATGGTGGTCGGTGGGGTGGGAATGCTCGCTATCACAGAGGTCTATCTAACAACCAGTTGAGTGGAAACATTCCATCGTCTATCGGTCAATTAACATCCCTCAAAGAATTGTAAGACACGTGGCACTATGGATCTGTTTTGCATCAAATGATACTTTAAATGGTTATGGTTTGTTGCGGAAAATATTTCACAGAATTTTAGGTTGTGGATCATCATTTTTTACTACTTGACAATTGGCACAAAAAATGTAAAGTTTATAAATGCATTTTGTTGTTTTATTTATTCCATTTTTTTATTTGGAAAACACAAATTCAAACTTTTAAACATTTGGAAATTATTGTTTTACAAATGTCTAATTAGCATCCTAGGTTGTAGTAATTATTATAATAAGAACAATACAAATAATAATATTGTGATAAAAATAACAATACTAAAGAAAGAGAAAGAGAAAGAGAAAGGGAAAGGAAAATCAACAGAAAAAATAATAAAAAAAGGATAAGGAAATCGTGTTAGTAAGAATAAGATTAATATTAAAAATCAAATGATTTATAGTGACAATAACAATGATATTGATAAGAAATAAATAATAAATGGTAAAAAATAGTAAACTATAAAAACAACGAACTGTAAATAATATTTAAAATTGTAAATAAGAAAGACAAATAATAAATAACGTTGATAAAAATACTGATAATCACGATGAATAATAACAAGTAATAATAAACTGAGTTCATTAATAGCAAATTACACTCATATAATCATTGTTTTTTTCTTTTACTCAATTAGTTAAGCTGGAAATTAGAGTGAGAAATAGACAAAGACAAAGGGGGGGAAGTGTGTTTGCAAGTTTGATCGTAGGCAAATATGTGTTATAAAAGAGAATCAACTCAAAATAATGCTTATCATTTTTATTAAGATGTAGACACCTTTTCGATGTATCTTCTAAGACTTCACACATTTAATTTCTGGTTTATAACCTTGAAGCTTTTTCTGGTTTATAACCTTGAAGCTCATACTAAATTGGAAGCACTTGGCGGGGGGAGGGGGCGGTGTCCGATGTCACAGATATCTACATCAGAACTTGTTGAGTGGAAGTATTCCATCATCCATTGTTAACCTGACATCCCTCCAATACTTGTAAGACGCATCACACTATGGTTATGATAGATAGTGTACTCCAAAAAGTTATGGTTTGTGATGGGGGATGAAGTGATGAGTGCTGTCAAGAAGGGAGCCCAAATAACAACTTCATAGTAATAATAATGGCATAACCATGTGAAGCAAGGAAGGCTAAAGGTAGGAGGGTGAGAGATAGGATGTAAATATGTATATATCCATATGCATATGTATATATAGGGAAGAGATTAGGTGAACATGAGTATTTCGTTTAGTAATATGACTTGATTATAATATATTTTTTTTGTCACGTTATTTTTCGAAGTTGTAAATTAGCTTTGTTGAATGCATGTTTTTATTATTTCCATCATTAGAAAAAGCAAGTAGCCGAATGTAAGAAATCTGTGGGGAGGGGGTGCGTGATGTGGTAGAGGGCGTGAAGGATTGAAACCAAATAAGATTTTGTGTGTATATTGTATGTGCAAAGGTCATATTATTAATTATAATAAAAGATCAAGACAAATGTGCGTTCCTCATTTTGCGATAAACATGTTGCCTTTTAAATTTACTTACTAAATATTCACACTCTTTTTTTTCTAACTTTCTAGCCCATACTAACTCGGAGGCTTTTCTCCCTCTCTCTCTCCTTCTACCTCTCCGTCTCCCTCTCCTTATCCCTTTCCGTCTCCGTCTCCCTCCCCCTCTCCTTCTTTCTTCCCATCCCCCTACCTCTCCTTCTCCCTTTTTTTAACCTCTCCCTCTCCCTCACCTTTTTCTTCTTCCTCTCCCTCTGCCTCTTTCTCTCCATCTCTCTCTCCCTCTCCCTCCACCTTTTCCCTCTCTCCCTCTCCCTCTCCCTCTGCCGCTCCCCCTCTCTTTCTCTCTCGCTCTCCTACGCACTGGGCTGGGGTTCGTGGGGATGCCTGGCATCATAGATGGCTAGCTAACAACCAATTGAGTGGAAGCATTCCATCATCCATTGGTCAACTGACATCTCTTCTATCCTTGTGAGACTCAAAATACTATGGTTATGTTACTTATCAAAAGTGTATTTTAGATGGTTATATTTTGTGATGGCGGAAAAGAGGAGGGGTTCGTAAGGGTTCATGGCAAAAACTCCAATAATAAATATCAATAACAACGCTAATGATATTTCTTTCATATGTCAAATTGTTATAAATTAGTTTTGTTGAGTTCATGTTATGTATGTACATGATCTTTTTTAAACAAATCATTTAAATGAGGAAAGAGTGAAGAGGTGCAAATGGGGTTTCATGTGAGTAAAAGTGATTTGTGTGTGGATATTGTGTTTGCGAAGATCGAATCTAACAGGTACAACACAAAAAATCATATTTAACTTATGTTAATTATTTTTCCTAAATAAAAAAAGTGAATTTACAAAGAATTCATTCTTATTTTTTTGTTTATGGCCTTCGCCACACTAACTAGAGGGACGGTTTGGTTTTGGGGGTGGGGATACCCACTTTATTTTATTTGTCTTTATTATTTGAAAGTAGGTACACTAGTTGAAAGTATTATGATTGCTTTTTTATTTTTTTGGGGGGGGGGTTCATTTTTAAAAAATGCAATCCAACTTTTTATCGTTTAAGCGATCACATATGATAATAATATAAAATAATAAAGATATTAATGTCCATGGAATGAATTAAAATAATCATAAAATAATAACAATAAGAATAAAATGGTGTTAACAAAATAATATTAACGTTTATAAAACAAGTAAATAAACAATAACAGCAAATATGTCACATTAAATGATAATAAATGATTATAAGTAATAATGTAAAATAATTAATAGCAAGAAATGATAAATGATAAATTATCTCAACAAAAAGTAACAAATAATATTGTCTATTACATGATAATAAATGTTTATAATAGCTGACAACAATAACTAGCAATTAATATCAATAAATAACAACAATAAAATATATATAAAAAAATCATTGATGAATGGTAATAACAATGATATTATAATAATGATTGCAATCAACAATGAGAAAATTACAAACATTGACATCAAAAAATAAGATAAAGAAACATCGATAGCAAATATTAATGAGAATGACAGATAATAATGAGAAAATTTTAAATAATGATAGGAATAAATAATGATGGCAAATAATAATATTAATAAACAAGGACAAATAATCAATAAAAATAATTAGCAATAATAACTAATAATAGAAAGAAAAAAGATAAACAACAGGAATTAATACAAAATTTACAGAATAAATAATAACAACAATCATCACAATAACTATAATAATAAATCACAAAATGTAACAAACAATATTAACAAATAATAAAAATAAAAAATATGGTGATCAATAGTATTAGTTAATGTTAAGAATTTAACAATGTATAATTATGTTAATTGATAGGTCCTCAAAAATGACCTTTTCACATGTAATGAGGAAAAACACAATAAAGCAAATTTATCTTTCTAATTTTTTATCGTTAATGTTATCGGCTTTTCTTTTTGTTTCCGAAGTATTTTCCTTCTGTATAATTAAGCTTCTTTATTTTATTTTCGGCGTATATCTAAGAGAATCTACTTGTTCATATTTAAGTGGCACGATAGAGGAAGAGGGAGGAGGGAGGGTTGTGATTGAAATCATTATGGTGCGGAAACCTAAAAAAAAAAAAAAAACAGTATATAACAGTTGGGTTATTTTCTTTTTTTTTTTTTAGCTAGGTTGTTTTCAGATGCTTATTTTCTTGTGGTGGGGGGTGGGGTGAGGGGGATGGTGACAAAAGCCATGTGGTGTGAAAACATTTTACTTTGCAATTTTCTTCTTTACGTTCTTTTGGTTTTTTTTGCAATAGATTTGCTGTTTTTTTTTTTTTTTTAAACATTTCGTATAGAATATTTGATAGGGGAAAGAAGAAGACGGGGTCCAAAAGACACAAGACATAAGCATAGAAATAATTTAAATATTTATTTTTCGTATGCATATATATATATATATATGTATGCGGGAGAGATCAGACAAACATGTTTCATTTTTTTTCAATTGATATGGTTATAACCATTTTCTTTTTGTATCCAAATTTGAAACATCTCCGTATTTGAAAAAACTAAAAAAAAAATGGTTGGGTTCATTTTATTACATTTTTGAAAATCAATCATATACATTGGAAAAATCAAGTCATGTGATGTGAAAAACCTCGAGAGGGGAGAACACCGGAAAATCTATTCGATACTGCTTATAATTTTTAATAGTGGTGGTAGATTAAAAGCTTTTAGATGTATGTGCTAAGAAATCGCACTACTTGTTTTTGGTTGTAACCCTGTATCTAATACTAACAAAAAGGTAGAGGGGGGGGAGGGTTGGTGGGGTGGGAATGCTCGGGTCACAGATGGATATCTAACAACCAGTTGAGTGGAACTATTCCATCTTCCATTGGTCAAATAGCATCCCTCCAATTACTGTAAGACACACAACACAATGCTTACGATAAGGATCAAAAATGTACTCTAAATGGTTATGTTGCGAAAACCCTAAAAAACCCCAAAAGATCCTGAAAAACCCTAAACCCTAAAAAACACTAAATAGCCTAATAAACCATAAAAGATGTGTGAAGGTCAAAGATATTAGTTAAGATAGGAAATTAATTAAACATTCTTTATAAAATTTTGAGTGTGATGGAGGATTAAAACACTTTCGATGTATTTAGTAAGAGTTCTCAATCAATTTGTTTTTGGTTTAAAACCTTGTATCTCATACCAACAAAGAGGCACTTGGCGGGGGAGGAGGGTGGAAAACCCCTAAAAAACCCTAGAAAACCCAAAAAAACCCTAAAAAATTCACTTTGTGGGGTGGGAATTCGGTCACAGATGGATATCTAACAATAAATTGAGTGGAATCATTCCATCGTCCATCAGTCAATTGACATTCCTCCAATACTTGTAAGACACATGTTTGTATGGTTATGACGTGTCAAAATTGTACTTCAAATGGTTATAGTTTGTTGTAGAAAATGTTTTACTGCATCGGAAAGTAAGAATCATAATTCTTTGTTGGTAGAGAGTTGGCACAATCATTTAGAAAAATGTTTTTTTTTATAGTAATTTTATTATTTTTTTGTTTTTCATTTTGAAAATGTAAGCTCAGTTCAAAGAATTAGGACTTGTTTTTCAAATGTCAAAAAAAGATCATAGCTAATATTAATAATAACAATAAACTAAAATAAAATAATTATTTAAAATAATAATATCGATAACAAAAGAAAAAAATAACAGTAAAAGCAGTAAAAAAAAAACGATATAAATTAACAAAACATAAACAATCATAAACATAAAAGTAATGAGAAATAATTACTGAGTAATGATAATAAGTGTTATAATTAATCGAAAAAAAAATAATAGGAACTAATAAATAAGATATTAATCAAACACAAGTAATAATAAATAAATACAAATAATATAAAATACACTTGTCATTCAACAAAGATTACATGAAATGTTGAGCTGGAAAAACGAAGGCATAGATATTATTAGGGACCTTTTAGTTGTGTTAACTTTGAATTGGAGGAGGCAGCATATTTCTACATTTTGCTAAGGGTAAAGCATTAATTTTTTCGTTATGCTACGTTTCTGATGTGCATGAAGCTTTTATGATTGATGGGGAGCAATGCCATTTTTTACTATGCATTTGTTGTTGCAGAGACATGTCATCTAACAAATTGTTGGGAATCATACCCCCAAGTTTCAGTGTGCTTCAAAATTTGCAAGAATTGTGAGTAAGCCACGGACATTCTAAGGTTCATGGACCTAAGGCATCGACGGATCGCCATTATTGATCCTCGTGCTAGTTATTCGCGATCTTTTAAAGCAATAAAGGATTTAAACATCGCAAACTTTGGGTCATATCAATCACCTTTTGCTACTTCTGGTTTCTTGTATTGCCCATCTTAGCCTTAAGATTGTAGGCTACCTTAATAACATGGTTGGAGCATAAAGACATTCACATGACGGCTAACATTTTTCATCAAAACATAGAAGGTGAAGGTGGTGACGTCGACACCTGGAAAGCATTTTGAGCAAAGCAATATTAAATTTACCCATAAGGACATCTATATCCATGAAAGGAAACCTAGATTTAGAAACATGTTTTTTTACATGTCGGTCATGTAGCCAATGTTCACACTTAGCAAGAAGTCGACCGGTCCAACAGAAAAAGCCGATGAATAGCGCCTTTTCGAATAAACATCAGATTCCGGTACGGGAAAATTACAAATTTTGATTGCACGTGTGCATTTTGGAACCAGCTTTTCCAGGCTGTGAAAAGCCAGACTTTGTCGCAACTGGATTGTTACACCGTTTATCGCTAGTGGTGTTGATGTTTTTTGTGTGACTTAAAACATCTTTTCTTCGTACACGCTAGTCAGATTATGGATCTGACGGTTGCGATTGAAAGCCAAGATTCTCACCTTTCCATTGGCAGTCTCCATGTGAAAATCGGACAAGTGTGTACGGAGAAAAGATGTTTTAAGTGACGAAAAAATTATTAACACTAATAGCAATACACGGTGTAGTTGCGCCATGCGGCGTAACAAGTGTCCAAGATAGTATGGCCGGTCAATTTTAGAGTTTCGCGGACGGCGAAGATCTTGGTCCTTGCACGTGCGGATTTTTTACAAGATGTTGGCGAAACAATGAGTTTTCTGGTGCGCCAACTGGATAGAAAACTATGGGTGACCACGTGGACCGGATTATTGAAATTTGGCAAATCATAAAGTAGACGAGGTTGGTCAAAGCAAACAAAAAAAAAAGATAAATAAATAAATAACTTATGGAGTTTTGAAGTTTCAAACATGAAAAAAAAATCAATTTTGGTCCGTTTTTCTGGTAAAGTTGATTTTCTGGCCTGTCTTGGCAAAGAGCAAACGCCACTTGATCACGAAGGTCCGGAAAAACTTAATCCGCATTTTGTTACTGCAAATTATTGTTTTGCCTGACACGTTAACTTTTTTGTACTACACCGTGTACCATTATTAGTGTTAATAATCTTTTCGCCACTTAAAACATCTTTTCTACGTACACACTTATCCGATTTTGAACTTGACACCGCCAATTGGAAGGTGAGAATCTTACCTTTCAATCGCAACAGAAAGATCCACAATCCAACATGTGTGTACGGAAAAAAGTTGTTTGAAGAGACGAACAAAACATTAACACTAATGGCGATACACACTGTACCTTTCGGCAAACCAATAAAAGCGTTTAATTTGCCAACGTCGTTAAAACTTCCCACGTGAGAACACCAAGATCCTGGCCGTCCTCAAAAATAAAAATGAAATGGCCACTAGATCTTAGAGCCAACATTACACGTGTGGCGTAACCTGCCCCACCATAAAAGACAAAGATATGTTTTTACAACTTTGGATTGTATTATATGAAACACCCACGTGTATTTTATTTCTGGATTTATCCCATTACCGAAATTAAAAGCTATTGAAAAGGAACCTTTCTTTTCAATTTCGAGCCTACTTTTTCTTCTTTTCTGTCAGATCGGTTCATTTCTTCCTCTAGTGCTAATAGTGTGAAACATTTTGTTCTGGATAAGATAGGAAAATTTGCAATGTTTGCATACTCACACTTTTAATTATGTTTGTTTACCAACATGGTTTCAATTTCCAATTGTCAGGTAACGATATCCTTCGTCATGTATCTTGTGTTCATATGTGCACGAGAGACGTTGTTAAACAGAGAATCAATTCTAACAATTATATATTTTTTCCAGGAATTTACAAAACAATTTATTGACAGGCCATGTCACTCTTCTTTTTCAAACTATAGGAAACTTAAATGTGCAAGTGAGCAACAACTTTTTGTCAGGAACGACCATCATTGACAATGGCAAGCCAATATGTTTAAACAACGCGAACAACTGTTTTGTTTCCAATTCCAACGAATCAATATGTTTTGCTAAAAATCAAACTCGAAGATCTATTACAGAATGCTCGGGATTTTGCAATGCATCACAACCCGGGAGTGTCTGTGGAGGCCATGGCATATGTACCGCACTTGATGCGCCATGCATTTGTGATGAGGGATACTTCACGATTGAGAAAGGCAATCCTTGCACTTTTGGTGAGCCCCAAGTGCCACGATTTATGGCATAGACATGTCTTATTCAAACATTAATACCATCAAATAAGTGTAAATGACTGCCACAACCCATATAGACTTTAATAGAAGGTACTAGCAAGCTTTGCATTGCGAAGATGCTCAGCCATTATCGCTAAATTTCAAAATTTATGTTTAGGGTACAAGCTATAATTGCTTTGTTTCAAGGTGAATCCTTTTGGGTTGGTCAGCATCAATAGCATCAATACCATTGACGCTTTTCCACTGTGTGCTTCATATTTCAGACGATCGCGGTTTTGGGTTGGAAATGTCTTCACAAGTAGCTTCAAAGAAAATGAACAAATACTTCCGTTACGCGAGCTCGGGATACTTAGTTCCCGATGAGGACAACAACCCATCATGGATGGTGGCGACCAACTGGAATTGGGTGAAACGGCAAGCTGTTACAGCCATAAGGGACCAGCAAAGATGTAGTACGTGCACACCCTACCATTTTACTTGAGAATTCTTATGAAAAAATTATAAAGTGTCTCTTCACCATTAGAGTTCGAAATTGACTGATTCGACCGGAAAGCCATTGAATTCGGCTTGGATCCAAACTGATAGCGCTTTTTCTAATAGCTTTGATTTCTGTACGGGGGAAATACAAAAAAAAATCAGCATGTGTGTTTTGGAATCGGTAACACGGCAAAAAACAAATTTCCGTTGTAAGCGTTTGCTAGTTACGGGGAGCGGCAAAACATTGACTCTAAGATCGTATGGCCTTCCAATTTTACATGGGTCTCCACATGTGGGAAATTGCATACAAAAACGCTTAAAAACGATTCGTTCTTATTCGTTCACCAATCAATATTATGGAAATTGAAGGTTCGCGTTATGAACTAGAAAGAAAAAAGAGGGAGAGGAAAAAAAAAAGAGAGAAAAAGGAAAATAGGATTAACTTTTTTGGACTTTCATGACCAGATGAGACCTTATTTTTGCCACATCCGCCAAACAACAAATCGGCAAAAACTAATGCGCGAAAAATGGTTTTTTTAATTGTTTGAAACTTTCATGTCCTATAACTCTTGTTAAATTATGTTTTTCTGTCTTTTTTTTTTTTTTTTTTTTTTTTGGCGTTGTGTCACATTGTTCTTCTACAATTCAGATATTTTCGAGGTGTTTTTTTTTTTTTTTGTTCACGTTCCAAAATGTGCATTTGTCATCTGTCACTTTGAAAGGCTATAACTTCACCGCTTTTTGCAGGATAAAATCTGATTTTTTCTTTTCACAAGTACTTAAGTGGTTTTCTGCCATGTCACAAAAATTAAGGTTTTTTTTCGTGAATACTGACCAAGATATTCAAGGTGCAAACTGGACTGATTTGCCTAGTGAACTGAAAATTTCAGTTCATTCACTTCCAACACTACACCGTGTATCGCTATTAGCGTTAGTATTTTTTCCGCCGATTAAAACATCTTTTCTTTGTACACACTTGTCCGATTTTCAATTTGAGACCGTCAATGGAAGCTGAGAATCTTACCTTTCAATTGCAACCGTCAGATCAACAATCCGACAAGTGTGTACGGAAAAAATACGTTTTAAGTGGCGAAAAAAACATTAACACTAATAGCGATATGCAGTGTAGTGTTAAACCTGTTCATTGCTTTACTTGAGAATTGTTCATGAAGAGACGAGTAATTCTTTTAGCATTTGAAGCAGTGAAACTGAAATGGAACCAAAATTATCAGCAAATCATCAACAACATAACGAGCAGTATCCATTTTCAAACACCGCAGATGACAGCTTTAGGCCGGTTGCATTCATTTTTCGACTTATTTCAACGGTTCCCTGTATCCTTTTCCTCTACTGATTTCACCGTTACATCTATGATCCTGATCTACTTATTTAAATGGTTGTGTCTTAGCTTCTATATCTTCTTTGACCAAAAGTTTGTAAAATTTTATTTTGCTCTATTGTTCCAGACACATGCTGGATTTCTGCATCCGTTTCAGCGATCGAAAGTGCCCTCTACATCGCCGGAGCCGGAAACTCGCCTGTTCCCACCATTGCGGAAGGCCAATTTTTGAACTGTTCTAGCTTGAAGCTTAATTGTTCTGTTGGGGGCTGGCCTTCTCAAGCCCTTGACTATGCAGCCACTAACACTCTCATTTTGGCCTCTCAGTACCGTCCAGGCATGTGTGGAGGACGACAAGTAAGTTGCACTTCACATGGCTACCGTATTTAAAGGCAAAATCAAAAGACAAACTGAACATGGTTAAATGCTTGTGATGAACTTTCTCGATCCTTGTTTTTAAGCACGTAGATCTCGGTCTTTTCCGAAAATAAAATAGTTTTGTTTTTGACTGGTTGTATGTGCAGGTTGGTAGCAATTTGACCATAACATATTTTGAGAGAATCTGGATGAACGGCTGGCTAGGCTTGCTTTTAGCTCTACAACAACAGCCGTCGATTGTGAGCATAGAAGCAAGTGGAAGCAGTTTTTTGAATTATGATCCCAATATGGTAAGTAATTTGATTAAACAGTAATAATGTCTGGCTCTATGGTTAAAACCATGGGCCTTTTGGGTCACCTTCCCAAAAGATGCATGTGACGTTATGCAAAAGCTTACACGTCAAAAAATATTCTGGACAGAGATCAAGGAAACACCGTTGGATAAGCATTTAGAGTCGAAAATGAAAGGTCATACTTAGACAAGAGACCCTTTAAGCCACCTATGTATATATTTTGTAAGCTATTTTACAAATTTTACATGATTTTTTATGTTAATTTTTATTTTTTAACTTTGCCAGGACTAAAAGAAAATGTAAGTGGGTTTTGCAGGGAGTGTTTGATGACGAGGATTGTTTCGCAAATGGAGTGGATCATGTCGTAGTTGTCGTTGGATATGACTTGACTGCTACTCCGCCCTATTGGCTCATCCGCAATTCTTGGGGCACAAAATGGGGAGACAATGGATATATGCGTATGAAAATCACAGGAGGATCAGGAATTTGCGGAATAAACACCTTGCCTGCCCTCATACCTATAGTGAATGCATCCGGTAATGTACATCATTTACTGTTGCTCACTAAAGCCAGATGTCACAAAAACATGTATTTATCACTTAAGCAAAACACATGTGTCTTTTTGTGTGAGATTTGATGAATAAACCTTTGCGATATGCAAGCAAACAACTATTAATCATGCAAACTACTTTTCAGCACTAGAACGACGCATAGACCTTGTTTCCTTTTTACTTTTTGCTCGTTATTGAAATTGACCAACTCATAACTCGAGGATTTGTTTTGAAGAGCCTATAGAATCGGTATTGATTGTTAAAAAATTTCCTTCTGTGACATAGAGTACGCTTGGTTCCTTTTTGAAATAAGTTGGCTAAAAGTTTTATCAGCTCATAAAATTGGAAAGAAATGTCAACCAAAAAGTACCTATACTCATAGTATCATACAAATAGGAAAATTGCCATATCCACACACCTTAACTCAACTTGCAATTTCTTACCGTGGGTGTTTTTTATCTTACTTTAGCGGATCCTTGCCGTGTCAAAAATTATGCGACGAACCAACTACAAGTGACGAATGGCCCGGGTGTCATGAATCCGTGTGGCAATGGCGTGTGTACCCCATTAGGCAAAACCAACACTTGCCAATGCAGCAAAAACTTTGTTCCTGTCAAGAACACGGACGGCACCCAAACTTGTACACCAGGTCCACATGGAAAACTTTTAAAATCATGGAAACTTTATGAAATGCATCACAATAACCATCTTTCTACGCAAGCCAAATAAAGTATACAACAGATCATGTACTATAGATCAACGGATGTAAATATATCTCCCTTTTTTTTTTTGCATTGTAAATAACTTGTGCACATCGATTTTACCCATATCGCTGTTTTTTTTTTGTATTTATGTTTTTTCTTTGCTTCGGCTTGTAATATACTTGCAGTACTTTGTCCAACTAGACAGATACTAATGCATAGATACTAATACGAATGAACGCTTGGCAATATGACACTGCAGGAAATCCTTGCAAATTCTATTCAAAAAATCCATGTGGTCTCGGCACCTGTGTGAATTCTGTAGTGAATCCGGGCTCATATCTTTGTATTTGCCCCATGGGCTATTCGGCTTATGAGTCTGAAAGCCCTCTTACATGTGTACCGAGTAAGTAATGAGATGTATAGCAACTCATGTCCCTCGTATTTGAAATAAGTAGGAAAAATAAGCTGGAAGTTGAAAAACATTTTTTTTTGTTCTACAATGCCCATTGTTTTTAGTGCAAGGAACTTGGCAGATTGTTGTCCACTCCCTTAAATTTTTTGTTAACACTATTTTATGATTTTCGGTCATCAAAAGTCACAACTAACTTAGTGTTATTAACTTTAATAACAATGGGCGGTGTAGCCAACCCATCATGGTCATGTATCACCGTAAATATTACAGCAGTCTTAGTTTTAGTTTTAGATTTTTTTTTATTTTTTTTTCGATTTATCTCGTGTGAATCTCCTCTTTGGCATTGTGGTGTCTCAAGAAGCCTAATTGCTCGTCTCATCCGATGCATTATTGCCCACTGTCTTGGATTACAGGTAATATTCTTGGAGGACCAAGTTACTACATTGTACCAGAAAATAGCACCGTGACATGTCGTGATATTCGGAATGCTTACGGGATAGTTGAAGCTAACTTTACGAAACAAAATCCGGTATTTTTTTCCTCTTTTAAGTATATGCGTAAATCTTTTTCTGTGGTCTTTCATGTCCAAACTTGAAAGCTTACGGTTTTGTGGACAATATATGCTTCCTGTCTTACATTTCTCATGGAGAACACGTTACGCCGCTTCCTTTTCTACAACCTCCCGTCAAGAAACAGTTACGGATATATCAAGTATTCCTCAAACCGTAAAATTTGCCATAATAGTACCAAAAACATAGTCGCCAGAAAGAGTCACAGTTACACCCAATCGGTCAGATATAACCACATATTGCCAGAAAAAGGCGACGTTACTTCAGATCTAATCACTACACCGTGTATCGCTATTAGTGTTAATATTTTTTTCTTCTCTTAAAACATCTTTTCTCCGTACACACATGTCGGATTGTGGATCTGGCGGTTGCGATTGAAAGGTAAAATTCTCAGCTTACGATTGACTGTCTTAAATTGAAAATTGGACAAGAGTGTACGGAGAAAAGATGTTTTCAGGGGCGAAAAAGTTATTAACGCTAATAGCGATGCACGGTGTACCTCACGGTTTGTTTTTTAGTGTTAACCACCTAACAACCCACATTGCCTATTGAGCATGGCAGAGTTTAAAGTGCGGTTTGCCACTGCCGGCACAAACAAGGGTGGACGTAACGGCATATCGCAACTGTTCATTAATCTATTCCACAAATGAGGTCAGTGATTAAAAAAAAATTATTAGAAATCGGAAGCATATTGGAGGGCTGCCAAGAAAACCACAAATGCATTTGAAATTGCTTAGAGGACATGGGTGATGCTTGATACACCCGCTAGTCATCTCTTTTGTTTCCGTTTTCAAAATGTTTTCTGAGGGTTATGGTCAAGACCACTTATTCCATCTTGGATTAGCTTCTCCTTTATTTTACAGGGTGACAGTTGCAAATCGATTCAATCTATGTTCAATTTGGCAAAAAACCTCTCTGGTTTAGGATCGCCTAATCCGGACCTCAACTGCTCCAGTCTTCAATCATACCAACAGGTGCAAGAAATCCAATAGGGCATTCAATCCACCATTCTGTTCTTTTCCCTTCCCTCCTCTCGCGACCTCATTTCCCTATACCATCCCACTATTTGCACATCCTCCCCTTCTCCCTTTCTCCTTCTCTCACACTCTCTCTTCCCCTCACCTCTTCAACAGTTTTCTCATTATTGGACCGTCCCCCGTCCACCCCACCTTTCTCAACTTCCCTTCACCTCCCTTTTTCTTGCGAGTATGAACCTTTTATTTTCAGCTGAAATTGATGTAGATTCAGTGTTAAAATGCTCGTAAAAACTGTTTAAAAAACTTATTTTTTCGTTATATCACAACAACCTGCGTTATTTGTTTTGTGGTTTTGTTTTATCACTCAAAAGTGAAAACAAAAACAGAATTTATTCCGACTGTCTGGATTTTCGAGCTCTACAACTTTCTTTATACCTCACAATTTCCGGTTTGATTCATTTTTTTTCAAGCTATTATTTTCTATGTTTATTACGTGCCAAAATTCGAAATTTTCCTCAAACTCATTTTCGCGCTAATTTTCTCAATGTTCAACCCTTCGACGGGCATTTAAAAAGTAATAACTTTGTTAATCTTTTTGGGAAAATTCTGGCATTCGGTAAAAGGGTAATTCTATGTCCTATGTCAACAAGTCATGAAAGTTCGAATTTCCTCGGAGAAACCAGTTTTTACATATGCCTTGCAAAATGCACCGACGGAAAATAAGCAAAAATACAAATTGCCAAAGGAAAAAAAAAAAAAATGCCAAAAAAAAAAAAAAAAAAAATGAAATTGAAATGCTCTGATGAGGTCCTTATCCATTGCTACAACTCCAGATGGTTGACATTATATACCAAAGGCCCACCTCTTCTGATGATGTGAATACCTTTGGATTTGCTCAACTTATGCAGTCATAACTCCATAGAACATACCCATATAGCCATCATAGCACCATAGTACATTCACAATTCATCATATCATAATGAAACTTAAACTTTCTTGGGACACTGGTTTGGATTCTCCTATAATCTTTTGCTCTCTTCAGGTGTGCATCAAGACAGGTCCCCCTCCATATCTCCCGCCATGTGTTTTTTTGTACGCGATTCAGCAGAATGACACGTGCAACTCGATTATTGCCACAAAGATGAACGGCAATGCGTCGAAATTCTACACCCTGAACCCTGGAATCCGTTGTAGTCTTATTGTGCTTTCAAGAAACTCTCTCATTGGTCCAAACGCGGAGGTACCTCTCCCTCCCCCTCCCCCTCCCCCTCCCCCTCCCCTTAAGTGCTCCATTATTGCTCATGATACATCCTACCTATGAGGTTATATGGGCAAACCCCTTTGTCCTGGCTGTGTTGAACTTGTATTCTAAAACCTATTAAAAAAAAATAATGTTATAATATGTAGTTCTGTAAAAGAAACAATAGTACGGAATGCCAATCATGCACAGGCTTCCATGCAATGCTTATGACAACATTTGATGCGAAGCACAATAGTACGGTGCAATGTATATGACGATATTTAGTGCGAACACAAATAGTACGGTATGCCGCTTTCCATGCAGTCTTATGACGATATTTAGTGCGAACACAAATAGTACGGTATGCCACTTTCCATGCAATTCTATGACGATATTTAGTGCGAACACAAATAGTACGGTATGCCACTTTCCATGCAATTCTATGACGATATTTAGTGCGAACACAATAGTACCGTATGCCGATTTCCACGCAATATTTATGACAATATTTAGTGCGACCCCATAGTGCTGTATACATTCCGTGCAATTTTTACGGCGTTATGGGACCGCGTTGTTTTTGGTGGTTCGCATGCAGGTGTGTTTGGAAGCCGGGGATTTGGGAAGCGGCGCATCATTTTGCTCAGGAAAGGACCGTACGGTTTTTCCATTCCCTAAGGAGGCCAATTGCAAAAGTTTACAAAAATATTACACAAAAGCTCTGACATTCAAAAAGGCAATGGGGTTTGCATGCACAAATAATGTTCTTAGAACCATCAAAGTTAAAAATTATAAGATTTGTGTGGCTAAGGCAAAAGTACCTAAGGGGTTTTAAGGTTTAACGGAATCTCAACGGAAACAGTTTCCGCTATCGCTAACGGAGAACGGTCGGAAAACATGGATACGGTAACGGAGGCAGTTTGGGAGTTTTCCGTTGAAATACAAAAGTTTAAAAAGGTTTCAGAGGAGACGTATGAGGAAGCTTTAGAAGTTTTTGAGGAGGGAGTGATGGATATTTTGGGTATAAATGGGTATTATACTTTTTTGTTATAACTTTTTTTTATGAATGCGGCGAGAAAGGAAAGACCGGAAAGTTTGGCAAGTCTTTTAAAACCCATTTAATAAACCCTTTTTTTTATGCCTTATTTATACGGAGAATTAACTTTAATGTTGGTACTATTTGCTGCGTACTATTGAGGGTACCATGAAAATCGTACAATTTGGAGAATCGTACAATCGAATCGAATCGTACATTTCGGATGTTTTAGTTTTTCCACTCCCAAATACGATAACATAACTGTTATAATGACAAAATAGTGTGGTGAATTCTGGATATGGACGTCAATTGGATTTGCGCTGAGATACTTCCGGGTGCAAATAATGAATTCTAAGATAGTTGAAATAGCGGCTTCCATTCTATACTATTTATTTGCGGCGTTGAATTCTGAAAAGGGTACAAGGCTTGACTTCATTTTCAGTATGTGAATGTTTTTTGCTTTCTACGTTTGCTTTTTTTGTTAGGTTTTCTATCTGGTTTTCTTTGTGTTCTTTTTTTGTTTTTTTTTTTGCTCTTTTTTTGTTCTTTTTTGTACCTTTTTTTTGTTCTTTTTTTTGTCCTTTTTTGTACTTTTTTTGTTATTTTTTTTGTTCATTTTTTGTTACATGAGAGTTGACATGCTTAGTCAGCGCCAGGTCACCACTGGAGTAAAAAACTGAGAAAGTTAGGGTGCAAAAATTAGGGCATGGAAGTTAGTCATAAAAGATGTTATACAAGCCCAAAAGTTGTTCCTAACGATGTTAAAATAACAAATCGAGGCCCGCCAATGGCCAAAGATCAAAAAAATTGTGCTCTAATGGGATGCTGCCAGTTGACTTTTATGTTTTTTTCCATCATTTGGATACCATGCACTCGTCACGCTGGAATCGTGACATTTCTAGTAGATATCTGGTTCAGGATATCTAGTTCTTTGACACCGCTAAGTAAATGCTTTTTAAAAAATGACATCGCAGCTTTAAGAATTTAATCTCAAATTTAATTAAATTAATTTGAATTTAATCGCAGTTTAATAGAAACTGCAAACTTAAACCCTCCCTCCCCCTCCCTCACTCTCCCTTCCCCTCTCGCTCTCCCACTCGCACTCCCTCTTCCTCTCCCTCTCAGTCCCCCTCTCCCTCTCCGTCTCCCTCTTCCTCTCTCTCTCCCTCTCCATCTCCCACCGCCTCTCATCAAAATGTCTTTTTCCTCTCCCTCCATCCCCTTCCTTCTTTTCACTCCCTCCCTCCATTCCTCCCCTCCTTTCCTCCCCTCTCCCTTCCCCCTCCTTCCTTCCATCTCCCTTTCCTTCTCCCCCTCCACTCCTCCTCTCCACCCCTCCATCCTCCTCCTCCTCTTTATCACATCATCATCTCCCTCCTCCACATCCATCCTCTGCCCATCACACTCATCATCCTCCTCCACCCCTCCTCATCCTCCTCCTCCTTCCTCCCCCTTCCTCTCCCCCTCCTCTTCCTCCCCTCCTCCTCCTCCTCCATCCTCCATCTCCTCTCCCTCCCTCAGTCTCTCCTCCCCCTCCCTCCCCTCCCTCCTCCCTGGGTCTCCTCCCCCCCTCCCCTCCCTCCTCTTCTCTCTCCCTCTCCCTCTCCCTCTCCCTCTCCCTCTCCCTCTCCCTCTCCCTCTCCCTCTCCCTCTCCTGTTGAAGGTCATGGGCATTTTGACTTGACTGTGATCCACTCGCACTCGGCGTCACACTCGCACCAGCTGGTATATTCGTCCCAGCAGCGGGCGCAGTAAGAGCACTTGGGCCAGTAAGAGAACATTACTTGGGCGGGACTGAGCCATTATTAGACATGACAACAAAAGCAAACCCAAAGAGAAATACCTATTTGAGTAGATCTATATTGTAAGATACGTAACTCTAAATGAAAGAGGTCTTTCAACGAGACAAACATATACTACAAGCAAATCAAAGACAATTGAACACAAAACACCTTAAAGTGCACTTACTGCTCTCATTTCCTTAACTCTGTGTAGCTGCTCTCATTTCCTTAACTATGTGTAGAATGTACATTCGATGTTGAATTAATCAATCCTAATTGAACTAAATACTCAAAAGATCTAGAAAACATCTAAAACGTATGTACAGGGTTCACTTGAATATCTACTGACAAAATTCTAAGTACTTGGACCAAAATTGTCTAGTAACAATATCTAGACCCAAAAAAATCCGGGAGATATGTTTCACGTCTACATTCATAGGCGGCCGTATACACTAATCTACTCAAAGATAACTATTCCAGTAGATACTAAAAATCCACACTAAATATAGCTAATATTGAATAGTTGGTGGTCCAAAAATATTCTAAGTCATAGACTCAAATTCCTAAGATTTACTAAAAATCTCCCCTCTCCGTCTCCCTCTCCCTCTCCCTCTTCCTCTTCCTCCCTCTCCCCCTCTTCCTCTCCCTCGCCCTCCTCCTCCGCCTCCCCCTCCGCCCCCTCTCCCTCTCGGTTTCCCTCTCCCTCTTCCTCTCCCTCTTTGATAGTGCTTAAATTCTTTTTGATACTTTTTGTTTTCTTTCTTTTCAAAATCCTTGTACAATAGACTCACATTCTTGCTGTTGCGCATTTTCGAGGCAAAATATATATATATTATTGTTATATTATTATATTATTATATTATTATTGTTATTATTATTATTATTATTATTATTATTTTTGTTATTATATTTTTGTCCATTAATTCTTGCATACCGATTACGGTTTTCTTTAAAAAAATTGCGACGTATTTTAAGGTTAATAGGAAGCTTGATCGACAAAGATGAAAATGAAATATTCATTCGTGAAAATGAATTCTTTACTCAAGTAAAATAGTTAGTAAAAAGTTCGTTGAACGTCCACTTTAAATTCACCTAAACCATTTTAAACAGAAAAATGCACTTTAGAGCTCGAATTATTATTTTTTTGTTTTTCTCTACAACGGTCTCGTGTTAGTTGTCTGAAGTCAAAAACTGTTCAAACACTATATAGCACCCCTCACTTACAGCCTTACTCGATTTCTTAAAACATCAATCCAATATGGCAGTTTTACATGCAGTCTTCCATCAGTTTTACATTCAGTTAACATCTTTTCATTGTACGTACTTGTCTGTTTTTTTATTAGAGACCGCCAATCCTAAGGTGCGATATCTTACCTTTCGATAGCAACTGTCAGTTTTACAATCTAACAGGTGTGTACGGAGAAATGATGTTTCAAGTTTCTGTGGGTTCTGTGGGTGTTTTCGATTTACCTGCCGTCTTTTCGTATTTTCGTTGTTTTTGCCTTGCTTTTCCTTTTTTTATTCCCTCGGCATGTAGTTTTTCAGTTTTAGCAATGCTACTTCCTTTTGTTCCCATGGTCTCAGATGGTTTACCATCGCGCTTTCTAGTAAAGTCAGCCCTTTTTTTTTTCCAGTGGCAAAAAAAATATTAACCTTAACAGCGATTCACGATGTAGTTCTCCGAGTGGTCTGGTTGGTTTACCAACAATTCATCTATTTGACATAATAAAAAAATCTAACTGACAATGTCTGGTGGAAAACTGAATGTAAAACTGCATGCAAAACTGAATGTTAAACTGGATATTAAACTGAATGTAAAACTCAATGCAAAACTGGATGTTAAACTGAATGCAAAACTGGATGTTAAACTGAATGCAAAACTGGATGTATAACTGAACATAAAACTGGATGTAAAACTGAATGTTAAAATGAATGTAAAACTGAATGTTAAACTGAATGTAAACTGAATGTTAAATTAAATGTAATCTTGAATGTTACACTGAACGTAAAACTGGATGTTAAACTAAATGTTAAACTGAATGTAGAACGGAATGTTAAACTGAATGTTAAACGGGATGTAAAACTGGATGTATAACTGAATGTAAAACTAAATGTAGAGCGGACATATTGGATTGATGTGCCTAAGATTTTCGAGGCAGGCATAATGGCAACAAAAGTGTGAAGGGATAAAAAAAAATCTGTGAGATGCTATTGTAACAATCAGTGGTCCAGAATCCAATAATGCTTCAGAGTACCAAGTATTGAAGTTTCTTTGGCCTATTTTTTTGACTTATCCTAAACCTAAATCACCTCTAAACCTTTCAACAATATAATAATACAAAAAAGAAAACTTCATTAGTAATCGTAACAAAAACTCATTCGACTAGAAGGAGAAAGTACAGAAAAGCAAAGAAAACCAACAAAACGGAAACTAACTGCATAAATTTAAGGGGACTAAAACAAGAACAAAGAAAAAACAACACAAAAACAAAAACAAACAAAAAGTCAAATGACAAACAAACAAACAAACAAACAAATGGATCAAAAAGGACAAATTTCGGTCTATTATATACCCTAGCAATATGATCAACAAAGAACACCAACCCATAGATTAAATTAACACTCCCAAATCCATAAATAAACCTCCTACAAAGGAAAAGTCACACCCTTTCAAATCCCCCGTGTACATTGGTTCAGAATAGCACCAAGACTCTCCTTCTCCCTCTCCCTTAGCATCTCCACTTCCTCTCCCTATCCCTTTTTCCTCTTCCTCTCCCTCTCCCTCTCCTTCTCTCCCTCTCCCTCTCCCTTTCCCTCTGCCTTTTCTTCCTCTCCCTCTCCCTCTCCCTCTCCCTCAACTGCCCACCCTGTGAAAACCCCAATATCAACACTATATCAGGGTTTTTTTTAAATATCCCCCTTGAACAAAATAAAAAAAGCCGAAAAAAAAAAAAAGCGGGGGGGGGGGGGGGGGGGGGGGGAAAAAAAAAAAAAAAAAAAAAAAAATAATACCACGGGCAAAACCTTATTTATTATCATTTTTTCCTTGAAACTGTACTACTTACAACTCTAATTCTGTACACTACAAGACAAAAAGGTATAAAATTTTCAAAAGCATTCACAAATTAATACTTACTAAAAAGAAGCTTCTTATATGGACTGGCTTCTCTTATAAATTCTCAAACTTCTCCCTCTACCCCCTCTCTCTTTCACTCTCCTGCCCATCTCTACCTTTATCACCTCTCTTTCCTTCTCCCTCTTGACTTTTCTCTCCTTCATTCCCTCCTCTCTTTTCCCTCTCTTTCCCTCTCTCTTTCTCTCTCTTCCCCTCTCTCTTTCCCTCTCTTCCCCTTATCTCTTCCAATCTTTTGTATCCACTTTATTCCTCAGTTTTTCTCTCCAGTTTTCTTTATTACTTGTCCTCTACTTCTCTTCTCTCTCCTCTCTCTCTTGTCCCTATCACTCTTCTCTATGCACTTTACTCTTCAGCACAAGTCCTCTACTTTTCTCTCTCGCTCTCACTTCTCTTCCCATTCCACTAATCACTCTTCCCTATGTACCTCTTTCTCCCTTCGACTCTTTCTCTGTTTCTATCCCACTCCTGATATTTTTCTTTGTTGAAAATTTTAATTCCCACTTCCTATCGTCATCCTTTAACGAAAAAAAAAACCAACTTTTCTTTTTCTTTCAAACCAATTGCTCTATTTAAAACACAAACCACTACTTTTTGGAAAAGTACAGGTTTTTCTAGTACCGGACGGAAAGAGTCGTCCTCTCTCTGCCTCACTCTCTTTCGCACTCTCGCAAACTTCCTCTCCCTCTTATCTCTCCCTCTCTCTCTCCCTCTCTCTCTCACACTCCGTCTCTCTTTGAGTTCGTTCTCTCCCTGCCTGATGGGACTAAACAAGTTGGTAAAAGAGATGAAAAGACTCAAAATTTTGAGAATGAAAATTTTTATCAAGGCATAATATTTTTTTCTAGGACGAATTTGTTTTTTCATTCTCCTTCCTTCTCCCTATTGCTTAGAAACCATAAAAAAAACATATTTTCCCTCTATGTCCCACGTTTTTGTCCCATTGAAAGTTCCAAAAAAGCACCACTGTGAAACTTCTGTAGGATGTGACAAACGGTGACTTCTCGGAACTTTCTGGCCATATCGAAGATCCTGAGAATCTTTATTTTGTCCAGTTGTGGTTTAATGCGTCGGCGGTGACTGCAAAGGGGGCCAATGATCATTTGATAAATCTACTGGAGGAGATTGATGAGTAATATTTCGACTAACTCCCTTCCCTTTTACTCCTCCAAAACCGCCTTTTCCCTGATAACGGTGACCGTTTCCTGAAACGGAAGAATTTCCATGCGAATTTTCCGCCCACTGTTTTGCAGAATCACTTATTTCGTCCAATGATATTTTTTGTCGACTACTCCTCCCATTGGTCGACTGAAGATAATCTACTTTGGGTCCTACTACCTCTCTCCGGACAGTAGGTAATATCCCTTTATAATTGTTAGGAGACTCAGTTAAAGAAAGTTTATCCAAACTCGGTAAAGATTCACTAAGACCTTTCGAGGACGATTCTCTATTAGGTTGTGACCTATAATTTGATTGTTGTATTCTTCGAGGCATATTTCCAGTTCTATTTCCACTTTCCTCTCTCTCCCTTGTCTTTTCACTCTCCCTTATCCGATCTCTAAAGTCAGTCGAAATAGGAGAGGTACCTGAGGATGTCCCTAACTGTGAGTCGGGTTTTTCCCTCTTATAATCCTCTCCCTTTCCTCCTAGTCCTCTCCTCCAACTCCCTCCCTCTGTATTATATCTCGATCCTCTTCTCGTGGACTTTGATAGTGTTATAACAGAAGGGGCAGAGTGAGCTTGTACTAAACTAGATTCCTCATTTAGAGAGGAAGAAAGAGAGAGAGAGGGAGAAGGAGAGGGAGAGGGAGATGGAGAGGGAGAGGGAGAGGGAGAGGAAGGCGAAGCGTCACTGTACCCACTAATATTGTAGCCCACAAAAGGATTACCTATATTTACATTATTACTGTTTCCATTTATAACCGGAGTTGTGCGAGGAATCTCGTTACGGAACGGAAACTGTCGAACGGATTGTTGCAGAAGACCAGAATATCTATGTCCCATATGAAATCCCGGTACGGAAGGAAGGAGAGGATGGGACTGGTCTTCGGGCCATCGAAAGAGAGCCACTCGAAGGTTAGAGAGGGAGTGGATTTGGGGGGGGAGAGAAAGTAATTGGGCAGCCACTTCAAAAGCATAACAAACGTCATCGATGGTATGTCGTTGTACCGTTCGGGCACAATTTTCGGTTTGGTCAAATGGGTCCTCGACCTGTTTAAAGTAAAATAGAATAAAAATATGTTAAAAAGATTGCAAAACAAACTACGAAAGGTTGCAAAATGAAAAATTGAAGATGAGAAAAAATGAATGAAGATTACTTGGCTCATACGAATGAAGATTAACGGAATACTGTAATGTTGACCTCAAAAAGTAAATCTGTCACTAAAACTAATAAAAATTAAAGTAGTTGATCTCAGAAAAGCACATCAAGCATAAATATAGATGAATGTCTGAATGAAAAAAACAAGAGAGTTGAAAAAAGTTGGCAAAAGTTCATCAAATGTCATCAAGAAAATGAAAATTGATGATCCTTTAAAGTTCTTTAATCAACCTTTATAGTCCTTTTCATAAAGTCCCAAATAAATAAAACATCATCCGATATTAAAGCTATCAGGAGAGATACAAGCAAAAAAGAGAAGTGTCAAACATTTGTCTGAAATGAACAAACAAACGCACCGTCATTTGATATTTACTCCATGAAGAAAAAGTATCGCTCAGATCTCCCCATTTTCCTAAATATGTCCTCACTGTTAATCCTCGCTCCCACAAATCTCTGACTCCGTGGAACTGAATCATAAAAAAATGAAACATAAAACATAGTAAAGGACGCAAAAAATCCTCAATTCAGTAATCTCGAGTTAAAAACCTTCTAGCGAATTCAAAAAGACTACTTTCTCACACAACTGTGTAAATTAAAAACTGAGAAAATCCAAAGTTGACAGTATTTGTGAGCAAAAAATTGAGTTTTTTGCGAATTTCTTATGATATTTATTCTTCGAAGGCTCAAAATTTTCAAAACAAGGAAAAAATGGAAAAAAATATCAAGGCTCAACAGAAACAGTGAAACACTCAAATTTCTGGAAAATACACTTCATCACGTTTACAGATATTTTTTCTGATACTAATGATATCCCACAATAACTAGACAAAGGGAATCACTATCAAAAAATGTAGTAGAGTGAGAAATGTTTTAGTGTGACTTAGTTAGGAATGATATCGATAATTAAAGATCCCGTCTATAATTAGTGTTACGTATTTAATAGCCAAAAAAAACCGGGCGACAAATTAGCGCTACTAACCTAAAAGAGATTCATGGTGTAAATATAGAAAACAGTGTCTTGAAAAGTTGATATTATAGGAACCAAAAGGGCCCCATCTGTATTTGATATTGTCATACAACCATTTTTTCCCAGCTCATTGCTGTAAACTGCGACTGGAAAATAAGGGCCAAAGATTCTACCTACCTTTGCAAAAAAAGATGCAAATAACTCTCCAACTGAGCTTTTGTTTTCCTTTCCAAATCCAAGATCCTTCAGCTTTTGAATTCGGCTCATACAAGACGCTTCATATAGAGCTCTAGTCTGTCTATCTGTCAGCCTTTCTGCAAGGTCCAAATGGGCATAAATAGGTTTAGGGTTTGAGGTTTGATGTTCAAGGTTTAAGGTTTAGAGTTTGTCCAGTGTATGCAGCAGTTTTGAAAATTAAAAACAAGACTTGCTCAAAACGAGGAAGCAGAAAAAAATATTTATATTCTGACAAGAAAAACCAAAAAAGAAAGAAATGGTCCAGTCATAAGTTATTATCCTCAGGCCATCATAGAAGAGAAAATAGAAAATATTTTCAAGATTTCGTTTTGTAGTTAACAGTCAACGTAACTTCATGAGAGAAGTAAATTTTGCATATAAAAACTCAAGCTTAATTAAAAATAGGAATATGAACCAATCAAAAAACGGTAAAGGACTGAACTTCACCTGCTGGAAAATCTCTATCATACAAAACTTCCGAAAGTGGAGGCAGAATCGGCGGAGATTGGGTCTGAATTTCCCACAAAGAGAGAGAGAGAGAGAGAGAGAGAGAGAGAGAGAGAGAGAGAGAGAGAGAGAGAGAGAGAGAGAGAGAGAGAGACTTAACAATTGCTCCTTGTCCTCATTTTTAACTTCTGTCATAAAGAAATATGAAGTTATCCAGGAATGAGATGGGAAAGCGACAATAAAATTCAAAAATGAGAAAAGAAAAAAAAATAGATTCTACCATTCGAAGAAAGACTCACCTGAAGGTGAAATATTACCAAATTGGTGAGAGCATAAGAGTTTAAAGTTCCATTTTTGGGATCATTGATATTCTGAGCCTTTGCCCAGCATTTAACCTGCAAAAATAATTTTGGGTATTTATAAAAAAAAAAAAACATCAAAAAAAGCGTTCACAAACTCATGCAAACAGGAAATATAATCAGTTTCTCAAGGTCAAAAAGAAACAGAATCAGGTTTTATCTCACATCTATTCAATAAGTCCGAGATTTCTGCAAATATCCCACGAATACCCTACCAACACCTTTACCAGTATCCTACCAATATCCTACAATAATAGGAAAAATTTGCCTGCAACTCATTCCTGTACATTTTTCTGAATTTTCTCTTTGTTATTTCTCGGCAGGTTATTCTACAAATGTTTCTGCGCACTTTACTGTAGTTTTACTGTAGCCATGTCCAACAATTTGCCATTTTCTCTGCAAATATATCAACAAAAAAGGTAGAAAGTGAAACATACAACCAACAAAAAAAAAAAAAAGATGGCATCCAACGTACGAGATAAATGAGCTGTTGACATCTTAAATCCACGTCGCTAAACAACCCGATTAACCGCGATTTGAGACAAGCACAGTCGTTATCAACAGAAATATCACATACAATTCCGGAAATAGAATCCGTGAAAGTCACCAAAGGAACTCGAGCTCCAACCACGAGCTCCATTTTTTTTGCTCTTCCTGAACCAAAGAAAAGAAAAAACAAAAAAACAAAAAAAAACACATCGCTGTCGTTGTAAAGGGTTCCGAGTTTTCTTAAAAAAATTGAACAGTCAAAGTTTCACATAATGCAGGAACGTAAATTAAAACAAAAAAATGTGAATGCTATTGAAAGTCAGAGGACATTCTTTGTTTGTTTTTAATATGCTTTTTCACATACTCCTACCGTTTCTCAAAGGATTCTCAGGTTTCAACAAAAAACAAAAAAAAGCAAAAAAAATTAAAAAACAGAAAAAACTTTTGAGTTTGCATCCCGCACCAGAGTTTCTAAGGGAATTATGTATCGCC
The DNA here is from genome assembly GCA_037447655.1 of Zygnema cylindricum. NCBI lineage: Eukaryota > Viridiplantae > Streptophyta > Zygnematophyceae > Zygnematales > Zygnemataceae > Zygnema > Zygnema cylindricum. Next base: position 211,205 of record JBBHKE010001760.1, read on the forward strand.
CGAAGTGCTTTTATTTTAACACTTCTATTATCAGAAATACAGAAATTTCCGGGAAGCTCCAATGAAAGGTCGAGATCGCTCCATGGAGTATAAACTCTTGATGCAAAAGATCCAAAAGAGACAATTCGGGCACCTGGAGATAAGGAGAAAAAGTAGAACCTAAAAAACCAAATAGAACAATGTTTGAAACGAAAAATCCGGGCCACCGGAAGAATAAAAGAGTCATTTACATATAAAATTAAATTCGAGTTTTACTCATGAGAACGCGCACCAAATTTGCACAGTTTCTAACATTTTTCAGTAAATTGAGGTATGTAGACTTCCTGTTAAAAAAATAAGACACGGTGCACGCCAAGAAGAGAGAGAGAGAGAGAGAGGAGAGGGCGGGACAGACAAACAGACAGAGGGAGAGAGCGAGCAAGAGAGAGAGAGAGAGAGAGAGAGAGAGAGAGAGAGAAGAGAGAACGATAGAGGGAGAGAGGGAGAGAGAGAGAGAGGGAGAGAGAGAAAAGAGGGGGAGAGAGAGAGGGAGAGAGGGAGAGAGGGAGAGGGAGAGAGAGAGAGGAAGAGAGAAAAGAGGGGAAGAGAGAGAGAGAGAAAGGGAGAGAGAGGGAGAGAGAGAGAGGTGGAGAGAGAGAGAGAGAGAGAGATGTATGTGTGCAGGAAACTTCACGCAAAAGAATGAATCACGCTTACAGAAGACCGCACAAGAGGTCGCACGTGTGAGCCTACCTCTGCATTGGTTGATTCCTGCCACTTCCATGTTGAGTCGCCGTATGACTTCCACTCGCTTCTCAAAGTCGGCCACGGAGGGAAGCATAAGACGACAAAGGCCCTCCAGCTGGAGGCTCAGCCCAGCAGCACTAGACGACAAGTAGCTAGAAGACAAGCGGTTTGCCCATGGAGGAGAAAAACGGTCGGTCTCCCTTCCGATGGCCTCCTCTGCCACCGCCATGGCAGGGAGAGGGAGAGGGAGAGAGAGGGGAAAAAGGGAGGGAGAGAGAGCGAGAGAGAGAGAGGGGAGGGAGCGAGAGAGAGAGGGGGAAAGAGGGAGAAAAAGCGGGAATGTAAGATGTAATGACAGGAATGACGTGACACGTGGCAGCAATATAATGACACGTGGCCTGTCGAACAGAGGGTCAGGGGCGGAAAAAACGTCTACACATTATTATAAAATGCCACGTGGCAGAGTAAGCTCAGAGAGGAACACGTGTCAGGAATACGCCATCTGGCATCTTCCCCATCTGCTGCTGCCTATAATACGACAAAATGTGTGATATCAACAAGCAAGTTGTCTTATCCGAGAAGCACACGTGCGAGTTGCAGCCACACGTGAGAAGAAGGAGCACTGTTGGATAGAAAATCCATGGCGAATTCTACATCTCCCCTGTCCTCTCCATCTGAAGTCTACACTACAGCGTGTATCGCAAATAGTGAGAATGCATTTTTCGTGCCACCAAACTTTAGGGTTTTCTCCGTGCACACACTTGTACTATGACTATGACTTGTGCACCGTGAATCGCTATTAGGGTTAATGTTTTTTTTCGTCTCTTAAAACATCTTTTCTCCGTACATGCTTGTCGGATTGTGGATCTGACGGTTGCGATTGAAAGGTAGGATTCTCAGCTTCCGATTGGCGGTCTCAAATTGAAAATCGGACAGGTGTGTACGGAGAAAAGATGTTTTAAGTGGCGAAAAAATTATTAACCCTAATGGCGATGCACGGTGTACTTAGGGTTAGATGGAAATTTAAACCTCTTACGGCTCCGATTGGCGTTATATTCGTTATTCACACTTGTGTTATAAAAGAGAATAAAAAAGTGACACTTTGTTAAGAAAGCGCGGTGGTAAACCATCTCAACACATTACTACATGGGAACAAAAAGCGAAAAGCAAAAACAAAAAAAAAACGAACTAGGGTGAAAGCAAACTAAAAGGAAAACAGTGCGAAAGGAACACAAACATCAATACACAAATAAGTGCAATCCAACAAAAGGCATTGAAAGGAACAACAAGCACAAATAAGACAACAAAATCGCGTACCATAAACAAAAGCCACCTAACCAAACATCAACATATCTAAAGAAATACCAAAAGTGAACTCTTAAACCCCTCAAGCTCGATGGAGCACATTGTCCAAAACATGTCGATGGTCCATATTAGCAATAGCAAATCAAAGGAGGATAGAAGCTTGAATCCTGTATAAAAACACAAATAGCGGGAGTGCTCTTAGGGCTCCTCCCCTTGAAATAACGCGGACAACAAGTACGAAGAAACTCCTTAAGAGCAACTTCCAAACAGCCAAAGATCTCAACCGCAGTCGAAATAAAGTAATTTTTAGCATCTCCTTACATAATCACGATAGCAGTGTCACACACGACCACTCCAACATGTAAAGACGTCTTACCCATCACTATAACCTAAGCAATGTTCACCAAAACAATGTCACCTAAGATACGACATGCACCATTGATCAATCCGTTGTATATACTATGTGAAACGCATCGAGAACATAATACTCCCCGCAAAATCAATAGTCGCAAAATTTCGCGAACAATCTTGTGTACTTGAATCGACTATTCCTTACGGGAGCAAAGAAGTAAATGAATGTCATGTAGTGAATTGGTAAGAGGTTGTTGTTCAATATCGAGGTAGGATGTGGTCCGTGCACTCTTTAAATGCACTAAGAATGAATGAGTAGGAACCCGCCAGACTTATCAGGCTGGTGGCGCAGTGGTTAACAAATTCACATCTTAAGTGAAAGGCTACTGATTACGGTGGGCCATTAGTATAAAAATTTCGTATATTGACCACCTTTTCTCATTAATGCTGAGAAAGCTAGAATAAGAGTGGAAAAAAAAAGGAGAAATAGAAAGGAGAAAGGAGAGACGTTGGAGAATTGGAGAATTGACTTTGTTGTGTGCGTGGAGTGCGGACCACACGATTTGATGAATGTAGAGAGGGGGGAGAGAGAGAGAGAAGGAGAGTTAGTGTGGACCACAAGACTAATGGGTGCAAGGGAGAATGGGAAAAAGAGAGGGGAGAGAGGGTGAGGTAATTAGCATGGATCATACGACTGATGAATAATAAATTGTAAATAGCGATGCAATATGGTCAACGAACACGAAATAACACATTGATGTCCTATCGTCAAATTCCTTTGTGTAAAATATGACCATATATACCCCAATTTCTTTTAGTATACAAGTAACATCTCACAAAAACTTGGCAAACGAAAATCTATAGATTGTACTTATCCTTGTTTGGCATTAAAAACCCTAAAACTATCTAAGAAACCCTATAAAAACCTAAAACATCCAAAGACATACAATTGATATCCTTGGGGAGTCAATTTTTAAAAGTACTTTTTTGACTAAAGAACTAATTATCCACCCGTTATTTAAAATTTTTGGTGATAAGAATGGGATCGAACTAAATACTTTTTGGAAGTTCCGAATCTCTTTTTCCTTCTTGAGTCATCTTGCCTTCAAAAACTGAGTCAAACCTGAGCACTAAAAGAATTCATAAGATTTTTTTTAATTGAAATTTATTATTTTTTTGTATTATGAAAAGAGAATACATATGTCCAAAACAAGTTACGAACTGAACCATGGAACACTGAACTGCTGAAAACTGAAACTGAACAATGGACCCGAGCCGTTGACTATTCTAAAAGGTGCAATAACAGACAAAACTAAACCAGTCTTTAAAAACCCTAAGAGAACCTAAAATTGCAATGAATGAGACGAAACTACATGCTGTGACCGTATCTGAACTGAACAAAATTAAACTGAACTGAACTGAATCGAACAGAAACTGAACCGAGCAAAAACAACTACAACTGCCTCCACAAACCCCATCCTGTCCGAAAAACGATAGAGACCTAAGCCTTCTTTTCTCTCCTCCTTTTCGTCATTTTTCCACATTATTTCCTACGGTGGTCAAACAGAGAGAGAGTTGTTCACATAAAGCCCTGAGCTCTTCGGATTGGTTCATTTGTGCCACACGTGTGACTGCCAGCTGTACTTCAGGCAGAGCTTCCAAAATTTCTTCCACCAGCCAATCAGGGCTCGCCAAAAGTGCCGCCAAAATTTTACCACCGGCAAGTCTCTCCTGTTTCCAGAGGAGAGAGAGAGAAAAAAGGTTTATTGGTATTTGTATTGGCTTGTAATTTATTTGCATTTTCTACTTGAGTTTGTAATTGTGTTTGTGTTTATGGTTGTGTTTGTGTTTTGTATTCGTGCTTTATTATTACTCTCCGTTGATACTATTATTCTTATTTAACAAAAAGGACATCATCCAGCCACTCAGGGCTCGCCAAACGTCAAACCGAAATTTTACCACCAGCATGTCTCTCCGGTCATCGTAAGGGAGGTGTGTTTGTATTTGTAGTTTTTTGTAATTATTTGTATTTGTATTCCTAACCGTGTTCCTATTCGTATTCGTAATACTTGTACTTGTATCCATGTTTGTATTTGCATTCGTATTTGTATTTGTATTATTGTTCGTATTTATGTTGTACCTATCATTTCTTTTATTGTTATGACTATTATAATCATTATGATTATTGTTTGAAACAAAAAAAAAAAAACTCACAGAAGGGAGACGGCGACTTTCTAAGGCAGCCATGGCCAATCCGAGAAGGTCAAAAGCATAGGGGACCATAGAGGGGTCTTTCAGGGGGTAGAGGGAAGAGAAAAGAACTTGCAAACAGGCGGTTCTTATCTCCCCTTCGCTCACATTCTGAAAAATAGAAAGAAGTAGGACAAGAAAAATGAGAAATTGGATCATGAACTGAAGAAAAAAACCATAAAATTGGATTTGAAATAACAATATGAAATTGGACAAAAGAATGGGAAACTGGATAAAAAAATCAGTAATCTGGATAAAAAAAAAGGGAAATTGGAGTTAAAAAAAAAAGGTCAATCAGACAGACAAAAAAATCGTAATTGGGTTTAACGAAAATTGGAAAACGGAAATCGGACAAAAAAAATGGAAACAGGGTTTAAACAAAATCAAAAATTGGAAGAGAAACTAGAGAAAAGAAAAAAGAAAAATAACGAGTATACAAAAGGAAAAAATAGAGGTTGTCATATCAAACTAATTATAGCGCCTAAAAACGTCAAAACAGCTATATTTTTACAGCGAGCAAAGTCTTAAAAAAAAAAAAAAGGTTTGAAAAAAGAAAGGACAGGAAAGTAAAGAAATCTTCGAACATTTAATGTAAAATGTAAGTTTCAAAAATGACCCTTTTTTTTTCAAAGAGGCGTTGAAAATTTCGTAAGAGGGAATGTAAAACAACAGTAGGGAAGAAAATGGAAGGAGAAGAATGAAAGTGGAAAAAAAAATGGAAAGCGAAAAACGAAAGGAGGAAAATGGAAAGAGAAAATGAGGAAAGGGAAAATGCGGAAGTAAAAGAAACGGAGGAAAGGATGGAAGGTAAAAAAATGGAAAGGGAAAAAACGGATTCGAAATTCCAAATTAAACAGAAAGCTCTAAACGAGGAAAAATAAAAATTATCTCCCACGAAAATTTAAAGAATAATATTCATTGTAGTTCATTTGTTGTAAAATTTGATGCATTCCATTTCTTTGTAGCTCGATAACGAGTTTTCGGGCAGCAATAGAAAATTTATTTTCGAGCGTTTTTAACTGCAACCATCCACCCATATTTCACAAATTATTTCATTTCAATCTCGATTCTCTTTACAGTTTTTAGTATTTAATCTTTCATTTTTTACTACTTAACAAAATATAAATTCTTTATATCACGATTTATTACACGGCTATTACACATATATACGATGTCACATATTTAGTTTTCCATAATTTCTTACATTTTCATTTCACGATTTCTCACATTTCATTGCTTCAAAATTTCTCACATTTTACATTACAAATATATATATATATATATATATATATATATATATATAATTCTTAAGTTTCCCAGATGTCAAAATTGTCCAAATGAAGATATAACAGAAAGTAACGAAAAGAAGGAACAGACTCACTTTCCTCCCACTACATTCCTTTCCCTCTCCCTACCCGCCAACCCCATTCCCCTCCTCTTTCCCACCATAATCTCTCACCTCCCCCACCCCTTCCCTGTCCCTCTACATTTTTTTAACATTCATTGGTTGAAAAACTTTGTCAGGGGGAGGGGGAGGGGGAGAGAGGGAGGGAGGGAAAGAGGAGGGAGCGAGTGGGAATGGAGAGGGAGCGAGTGGGAATGGAGAGGGAGTGAGTGGGAATGGGGAGGGAGCGAGTGGGAAAGAGGGAGAGGGAGTGAGGGAGTGAGGGAGGGAGAGAGAGGGATAGAGAGAGAGGGAGAGAGAGAGAGAGAGCTAATAAAAAAAACAAATAAAAAAACGAAAAACCCGAAGAAAAAAAAAAAGGACACGAAAAAAAAGAGTCCACACACTCACTCTCTCTGCGTATTCATCTGCTGTGCGACACGAGTCACAACCATATTTGTCCTTCCTGCCAGCTGTCCACTGATTCGGCTGAGGACAGCTGGCAGCGCACGATTGGACGGTTCTCGCCACATTTGAGAAAAGACAAGATCAAAGATTTTCGGCCAATCGCCATCCTCAATCTGAAAAATGCACTTTTTTTTTTTTTTTTTTAAATTTCCTTTTGAAGGGTTAAAAAGTTATTTTTGCAGTTTTTGCCACATTCGAGAAAAGACAAAATCAAAATTTTTTGGTTAATCGCCATCGTCAATCTGAAAAATGACTTATTTTTTTTAGAAATTTTCTTTTTGAAGGGTTAAAAAGTTATTTTTGTGGTTTTCGCCATATTTGAGAAAAGAAAAAATCGAAGATTTTAATCGTGATCATCGATCTGAAATATTGCAGTTATTTTTTTTTTATTAAATGATCCTTTTTAAGGTTTTAAAAATTATTTTATGCCTTTCTAAAAGGGGTTTTCAGGGTGCTTTTTTAACTGTTTTTTGAGGTTTCTAAGATTTTAAGGTTTTTCTGAAGTTTTTTAGGGGTTTCTCAGGTTTTTTGGGGGTATAATTCAAGTTTAAAGGTTTATTTTTTTTTCTCGCTGACAGAAACAGAAACAACTAAAAGACAAAAACAAAAAAAATGATCATTTTGTACCGAATTAAAAAAATTTAAGAAATAGTTTCCAAATAAAATGGTTTCTCCAATAAAAAAATTCAAAAAAAAAGTAAAAAAAAAAAAATCCTCACCCCTTCTGCCCAATCTGGTATAAGTCGCATCACACGATCCAAATCATTCTCTAAAAAAAGAACAAGCAAGTAAAAAACTGTAGGTATAACAAAATCAAAAATTAAAATAAACGTGATAACGAAACAAAAGAAAATAAAATTATTAAAGTATAATTCAAAGGTATAAATAAAGATAAAAACAATAAAAAAATACATAAAATACAAAAAAAAATGAGTAAATGTGAGTATAAAACTATTCAAATCATATTTAGAAGTTAAGAAAGTCATTGATTGTAAGCCGTAAAATTTTCAAACAGAATAAAAAGGAAAAAGAGGTTCTTTTGGGTTATAAGACAGGACCGTAAAAAAGAAGCACAAAAAAAAGACCCTTTATTTCTTAATGCTTAATTTACTTTCCTTGTTCCTTTATTACCTTTTTCTTTACCTTTGGTTTCCTTTTCCTTTTCCTTTATTTCCTTTCACTTCTTGTATTCTTCTTTTCCCTTTTATTTCTTTTCTTTTCCTTAAATTTCTTTTTTCTTATTTTTTTTCCTTTATTTCTTTCCTTTTGTTTATTTTTCCTTTGCTTTTTTTTCTTTTGATTTCTTTTCCTTCAACTTATTTTCGTTTCCCTTTATTTCTTTTCCTTTTTCCTTTTCCTTTACTTCTTTTTTATTTCTTATTTCTTTTTTTTTAAGTATTTTAAAAAAAATATCACCTTTCGAAGGAGGGCGAACAGAATGAGAATCTCCTTTCCCATTTTTGTTTTTTTCGGAACTCGGAAAAGAATTTTTTTCAGACAAAAATTGTGACCTGCATATTGCCCTCAAAAAAGCCCAATTATTTTTTTTTGCCCAAACAAATTTCTGTTGTTTGCCCTAATTTTTTTCTTTTGCCCTATTATTATTTTTTCTTTTTGCCATACTAATGTTTTTAAATCACCCACAAAAAAAAAAAAAAAAATGTTTTAACATAAGATTTCTCGTTTCAATCTTTTTTGCCACATTAAAGTTAAAGTTTTTTAGTTTTAAAGTGAACGTTTTTGTCAAATTAAAAAATACATTTCTATGATTAAAAATTCTCAAAATCAAAACTTAAACCGAGGATTTTTTTTTTTTTTTATGTTTTAAGATAAAAAAAGTTAAAAACATCATAAAAAATAACCCTTATTTTGTTTCACCAAAAAATTAAAACATCTTCTTTCTTTCTTCTTTGTCACAAAAAACCGATGAAGCATCCAAGAAAAAACTGGTCGTTCAGGTAAATATTTCCTACTGATAAGTTTTAGCCAAAACCAAAATCAAAACCAAAAACCAAAACCAAAACCAAAACCAAAAACCAAAACCAAAACCAAAAACCAAAACCAAAACCAAAAACCAAAACCAACACCAAAACAAACCAAACCAAACAAATTGCAATTGAAACTATAATCAAAATCATGATTCAAAACAAACAAGTAAATCGAAAAAATCAACCCAAGTTCTGGGATTAAAAAAATTAATTCCTTCAAAATAGTATATATGATTATCTCAACTATTCTGGGATACATTAACTAATTATTAATTAAACTGTAATTTGCAAAAACAAATAAGTTGCGTGCTGCAGGATAGCGAGACCTCCTCTCCACCTCCCAAATAAGGACTTCCCATTCTTCCCCAGCACACCCCACCTGGCTAGGGAAAAGAAAATAATCTGATTTTGAAACAGTGAGATTTGGGTGTGTACTTATCACATTGTTTCAGAGCACTGGAATTCGAACAGGTGTTGAGAAGATGAGGCGGATCTGGATAAAAAAGACCGAAAAAGAGGGAAAAGGAAGGAAGGAAAAAGAAAAAAAAAAAGAAAAAACAGGAGAAAAAAAAGGGAAGGAAGAGGAAAAAGAAAAGAAAAAAAAAAAAAGGAAAAAAAAAAAGAGAAAAAAAACAGCGGAAGTAGTGGGCGGGAATCGGAATAAAACATCCGCGGAAAGGGCAGAACAAAACAAATATTCCAGCTGCAGATCAGGCGAAAACAGAAAACAAGGGACAGATCAGTTTTATTTTGCTTAGGATTGGTTTTCAGCCTCAGATCCGAGGGATAAAAAAAGAAAAGGAATGCTTTCAGTGGAATCTATGGTCAACTGTTTTAAAATGTTTATGAAAAACAATTCCACCGAAGATTCACCCTTCCACTGATAAAAAAGGAAGTTAACTGGACATGAAAAAAAATGAAAATAAAAAAATGTATAAAATAAAAAGAGAAAAATAAAACTAGAGATCTTTTTTTTCCACTGACCGAGTTTTGAAAAAAGGGAAGAAGCTTTTGTTCGAGTTTTGAGTTCTTCATCTCCGAGTCGATCCAAAAGTTTTTCTGCTATTCTTTCACTAAAAAAAAAAAAGAAACAGAAAAAAAAATAAAACAAAACAAAACAGTAAATGAGAAAAAATAGTTTTTCCAAAATTCATTTGCTTAAATAATTATAAAAAAATGAGAAAAACACACACACACACAATTTAAAACAAAAAAGTAGAATAACTGATTTCAAATTAAAACTAAGAACTGAAAAACAATGAAAAACAAGAAAAAAAAAACAAAAAACAAAACAAAAATGAAACATAAACAAAAAAAATTATATAAAAAACAATTAAACAGACACATTCAAATTAAAACTAATCAAAGCGATGAACAAACACATTCGAACAAAAATGGAAACAAAAGCAAAACCTTGAGAGACAGTGAGGAGGGGGGTAGACAGAGAGCGACAGCCAGAGAAAGAGAGAGAGAGAGAGAGATGTTGATACCTGAATGAACCACTGCTAAAATCTTCCTTTTTTGTTTGAATCGATAAAATTTCTTCGATCACATCCACTGAATTTGCTCTTTGTTTTCCATCTTTCAAATCTAACCGTCGAAAGAGATCATCCAAATGACGAGATTCTGGATTTCTACAAAAGTTTGTATTCGTTAAGGAAAAGTATTTATTTTTATTTTTTACATTTTTTCGTTTGTTTATTTTCTTGTAAAGTTCCATCACAAATTCCGTATTCCTACAGTTTTTTTCTTTAGTGTTTTTTTTTCCCATGTTGCACCGTATTTCCATGTTCCCTGTGATTTTTTTTAAGATCTTGTTTAAAAGAATGAAGTAGAAAAGAGAAACCGATGAGACCAATAAGAAAAGAAAAAAATATGAGACGAATTAGAAAAGGATACAAAGAAAAAAACTCGGCGACAAGAATAACAACGGCTCTCGCGGTCGAATCTCGAGCGTCCATCATTTCCATCAAAGAGGGTAAAATATCCATATTTTCAAATTCCTCCAATTTTATTTCTCCTTTTTCCAATTTTAATTCTCCTTTTTTTGGTAAAGTGGAGATTTTTTTCTTCTTAAACGGAGAAAAAATGACGAGTCGAAGGAGAGAAATCGCAAGTTCGAGAACTTCTTCGGTAGAAGAACAAACCTAAAAAAAATAAAACAGTAACATAAACTGAATTCAATTGAAGAAAAAGGGAGAGAAAAAAAAGGTAGGTGCGTTTAGGATTGTTTAGTATTTTTTTTTTAAGAAAATGTTTTAAATGTTAAATTTTTTATATGATCTACAGGATTTTTTTGTATGTGACGTGAAGTTTACTAGTTGACGAGTCTAAATAAAATAATGTGTTTTTCCGAAAAAAATCCCAAACTTCTTGTGAGGGAAAAAAAAAAAGAGGGGGGGGGTGGATCTACAAAGAACATCGGTATGAATATCCATCCCAAACAACTGATCCATCCCAAACAAGTTAAGAAAAAGATTAAAAAAATAAAAACAAAGAAATAATGGAGAGGAAAAAAAGAAAACAAAAAAAATAAACCAAAAAAGAAAGACAAAAAAACAGCACAGAGAAAAGGATCAGAAAAAAACCCCAAAATAAACCAAAATAGACCAGAAAAAGACAAAAGAACACCCCGAAAGGAGGCGAAAAAAAAGCAATCATTCCCACCAAAAAAAATGAAAAGAAAGAACAAATAAAAAAAATGAAAGAGAAAGAATAAAAAAATAAAGAAAAAGAAAAAAAGATGAGGGACTTACAACAGCCATAAGTGTGGGAAGGAGAGATTCTCGTAACTCTTCCAAAGTAGATGACAGCTGTCGCCCTCGGATTCGTCCGAGAAGGAGAGCGAGACAAGTGAGAGATAAAACTTGAACCTCCGAAAAATGATTTATTTTTTCCTGGTTTTTTTTTCCTCCTAAAGTTGGAGAATTTTCATCTTTAATTTCGTCTTTTTTCTGGGTGTAATACTGCACAGAAAAAGGAGAGGAGGAGAGGGGGAGAGGAAAAAAAAAGGGCGAGGGAGGAAAAGTGAAAAAGACAACAGAGAAAAATGACAAGCTTGAATTCAAATGAAAGACAAGTTGATAACTACAACAAAATTTTCTTTTTTTAAACACAAATTTCCGAATATTTTTCTTTTTTTCTTTTTTTCTGTTTTATGGTTTTTCATTACAACTTCACAAAAATTACAACCCATTTTTTTTTTTTTTTTTTGTGAATTGAACCTAAGAGCTTCTAAATTACCAAAAAAAAGCAGAACCTGGGCTGTAAAAATAATAAAAATAGAATAAAAACAAATTTTTAAAGTTTTAAATGGATTTGATCCCTTTTCTTTCAGGAAGGAAACCGAAAAAATGAAAGAAAAAAAAAAAAACATCTTTCAACCAAAGAAAAAAAAGAAAGAAATTAAAAAAAACCCAAAAAAACATTAAAAAAAAAAAAAAAGTTGTCCACCTGGAGAGTTTGTATCCATTGGAGAGAAAAAAAAACCACTTTTTGATCCAAGGTTTTATCGTCCCAAATTAATAAATTGCTATAATGTTTCCATCTTCCGAATAAAACCTCTCCTCCTGCCAAAATAGCCTTTGAAATCTCTCCCTCTACCCCCAAGAAACAGAAAAAAGACACTTCCACTCATATTAAAGAAAAACCAAAGTTAGTAAAAATCAAATTAGATAAAACTATATTTAAATTGAAATTGATATTAGATTTAGATTGAAATAAGTACTAAATTGATTCAGAGTGAAATTAATTGAAGTCAAATTGAATTCATTCGAAGTCAACTAGATTAAGATCAATTTACGAAGAACAAATCAATAAAAGATCAAATCAATTAAAGTCAAAGTAATTAAAAAAAAAAAAAAACTGCTGCGAGAATCCTTTATTGCTTTTTTCACCTCCCATCTCAACTCCCCCCCAAAAAAAAGGGTTAATTACACCTCTCCGAGAAAATAATAATTAAAGTGGAGTTTCGTACAGTAAAAACAATGGAGTTTCTTAATAATAATTATACAACGTTATTTCTTAACTTAAAAAAAAAGGAGTTTCTGAACCATAAAAAAATGAGATTTCTTAACTAATTAGAAAGTGGGGTTTCTTCACAGTTTAAAACCTTACCTTCTCCCTCTTCTTTAACAATATTGCGAAAATTGACCATGGTTTCCAATTGAAGTAAAATTTGTTTTATTCCACTTGAATAAAGTTCTCTCTCACCTTCATTCCACTAAAAAAAAAAAAAAAAAAAAAAAAACACCCCCCCAAAAAAAAAAAATTATAATTAAGAAAATTACAATTAAGAGGAAACAACTAAGAGGAATTTAAAATTAAGAAGAATAAAAAGAGCAAAATAACATGACACATCAAATATGAACCATAAATGGGATAAAAAAAAAAAAAAGTGAAAACTAGAAAGATAGTGGAGAAGTGCAAAATGCAAAGTGTGACGAATGAAAATTTTTAATGGTATGTCAAAAATGTCCCATATTTTCCAAAAAAAAAAATATATATATATATATGAAAAGGAAAAGGAGGAAAAAAAAAAAGAGAAATGAGAAATGAGAGAATTTTTATGTCTTTCAATTTTTGGATTCCTGCTAATTTTTCTTTTGAGCATAGAAGAAAAATTTTGATTTCTATTTTTTTTGTCTTTTTGTGGAACCATACATATAGAAACAAAAGCATAACCTCAGAAACTTCAAAACAACTGAAAAATCATTCCATAAGACTTTCTAAGGAAAAAAAATGGATAAAGAAAGGGATAAAAAAAGAGAGAAGGATAGAGAGAGAGAGAGGGGGAGAAAGAGAGAAATAAAAAGGAATCAAGAAAGAGAAAAAGAAAGACAGAAAGAAAGGGACTAAGAAAAAGAGAGAGAAAGAGAGAAAAAGAAAAGGAAAACAACTTAGAAGAAAGAATAAAAATTCCAAAGAAAGAAAAATCAAGCAAAAATATCTTAAAATCGCTAAAAAAAAATTGTCTTGAGCCTTCGGTAAATTTGTGCGTGGATTTTCCTTCACATATTGAGATAACAGAGCTCACTGCCACAAGTTATAAATCAAAAATTTATACATTTAAATCGAAAATATAAATTTACAAACTACTATAAGTTTACAAATTTATAAAATACGAATTAAATTTATGAGTTTATAAATTATTAATTTATGGCAATAAACTTCAATGCATCTCCTCGGATCTCCGTTCTTGCCATCGTCATCAGGCCAAGACATGTAAGGGAAGGAAAACAAAAAAATAAAAAAAGAGGGAAAATAACACATAAAAATAATAAAATAGGAAAAAAGACAGATAAAAAAGAAAGAAAAAAAAAAACAAAGACGAATTAAACAATAAAAAAAGGGGATGAATGCGGGAAAAAAATAATGAGGTAGTAGATCTTACTGAGAGAGAGGGAAAGGGAGGGAGAGGAGAGAGAAAGAGGGGAGAGGTAAGGGAGAGGGAGAAGGAGAGGGAGAGGGAAAAAGTTGCATTTTTTGAGTGAAAAACAACTAAAGAAGAAAAAACGAGAAACAATAATACTGCAAAAATAAAGGGAAGGAGCAGAATTCAGATTGAAAACTAAAATAAAAAAATGGTCATTTTGCAGGCGCACCAGCGATGGAAAAAAAAAAAAAACTAAAAATTAGTTTTTATTTCCACGGGCACCTCCTACTTCCAGAAAATTAATTTGTCCACATGCTCTGCTCCAATTTAAAATTTCAGTTTCTAATAAAAAAAAAAAAAATCGACGAAAAGAAGAAAAATAGAAAAGAATACAATACGTATGAATAAAACTTATCTGAATACAGTATAATATAACGGATACTATATAACGATAACATAATATATATATGAAAATAATATACATGAGTATAATACATTTGAATAGAGTACACATGAATAATACATGTGAATATAGTAATTATACGAATAAAAAATAAATGATCATAAGTAAACATAAAATAGCATCAAATACTTTCTGCACTTGAAAAAATATTGGAAAAGTCCACTTAAAAAAAAACTCAGTGATATCTTTTTTTGGCCATTTTTCCTTCAACTAAAAAAGGGATGAGAAAAGGTTTTTTCAACTTCCCCTATTATACCCAATTTTCCTTCTCAAATGTTATTTTTGCATACTTAAAGAAACAATCATCAAGAGAAAGTAAGATACCAAAAAAAAAAAAACCATAAAAAATTGAGAAAAGAAAATGAAAAAAATGAAAAAAAGGAAAAAAAGAAAGAAAACTCCCCCACCTCATATTGTTCCTTCAACAAGGCCACGAAAATATCCAATTGAGCCCAAACTCTCTCACTCCCTCTCCTTCTCTCCATCTCCTCCTCAGTCCCTTTCCCCTCCCTCCTCTCTCCTTCTCCTCCCTCCAATTTGTCACCACCATTGTCAAGAACCTGAATCAGTTGTCTAATTTTCGGTCGACCAGAAACGGATTCCTTACTTTCTGTCTCCTCTTTTCCATGTCCCTCTCTCTCCTCTTCCTTGTGTCCCTTTTCTTGTTTATGTGTCTCTCTCTTCTCTTTTTTGTGTCTCTCTCCCTCTTCCTTATTTATGATTTGTTTATCGGTTTTGAGGAGACCTTTAGTAACGGTTACAATACAATCGGACGCAACTAAAGTGAGTCGAGTTGGAACTTTTTTCTTTCCTTCCTGGATACTGGAACAAAACATCATGTAACATCAAATTAGTTATAAAATAATAACTTACAAAAATAAAGTTTTATATATTCGATAACATAACGTTTTATAACATAAACATCTTATAACATAACCATTTAAACAACAACGGTTTACAATAACATCGTACAACACAACATCTTAAAACATAACGTCTTACAACATAACATTATATAACATAGATGTTACATAATATAAACGATTAACAGCGTAGTGTTTAATCACAAAAACTTGGTCGCAAAATTGTTGCAAATTTGGTGACAAATTTGGTTTCAAAAGCAAAAGCATGTTTCGACATAAAATTGGTTATAACATAATATCTTGCAACATATATCATGTTTTACAACAGAACGACAACATTATGTTGTAAAGCATGATGTTGTGAGGCATTAAGTTATAACATATAAAGTTGGTTGCAAAAGAAATAGCAATTTTTGACATAAAATTGGTCCCGGAAGATCAAATTTCGTAACATAAATTTGGTCACAAAACTGGTCGTAAAATTGGGCACAAACATGTTCATAAAATTGGTAAGAAAATTGGTTAGAAACAAATAGCAAAATTTAACATAAAATTGGTTACAAAATCGATGACATGATGTAACATATATTGGTTACAAATTGGATCTTAAAGAAATCATGAAAACAATTCTGAAGATATTAAAATAAAAGAAATGTCAAAAAGTTAAAAGTGTCAAACTTCAGTCCAGATTGAATTGAATAATTGAAAATAAACGGACACAAAACAGCAAAAGCGTATTCCATTTTTATCCACAGACAATGAGAAAAAAGAAAAACAAAAAAATATAAAAATAAAAAATAAAGCAGTTCGACAGAAACTAATGTGATAAAATACCTTTGAGTTTGCATAATTTCCACAAGAAAAGGAAGATTCACAACCATAATTTCTGCAAATAGAATCTCCTCAACTCCAAAAGGTTCCATGTGAAGTTTTTCTGTTCCACATATCAACAGAGCGAGAGAAGAGAGAGAGAGAGACGAGAGAGAAGAGAGATAAGAGAGAGAGAAGAGAGAAGAGAGGGAGGAGAGAGAGAGGAGAGTGAGAGAGGGAGAGGCGGGAAGGGTTTTCATTCATGCTGCAAACCTGAATCAGGACAATAAAACATTTGAACCTCCCTTCCTTCCTAGCCTCCATCCCCACCTTCCCCTCCCTCCTTCCCCTCTTTCTCACCTTCCAATACGGGGGTCACCTTTCTCACCAAAGTCTCCTCCTCCACAAGCCACCTCACAAAAAGACAAAAAACCATAACTGTTTTATGGTCGTTTTTCTTCGTGGTTAAAAGTGAATTCAAAGAGTCAACAAACAGAGCCCCTCCACGTGGCATTCTCCCATTCGCTCCTCCTAAAAGAAACTTGATTAGGACAATTAATCGTCGATTTTTGGAGGAATCTTTTGTCTTATTACTCTCCACCTGCAAAAATTATCCTGGAAAACATTCCAAACTAAGTTCAAAATTTGCAATTAAATTCGATTACATTTGCCATTAAATTTGTAATCAAATTTGCGTTTAGGTTCAAACAGATTTCACATAAAATTCTGATTAAATTTGAAAGAACGATTCCATGCAATTAGATTTGCGATTAATTTTGATGAAAGGCAGAGAAAAACTAAGTACCAGAGAAGCTACATTTTGAAACTGTATGCAATTGAGAGATAACAAACAAGGAAAAGAAAAGAAAAATCAAGGTACCTGATTTTGAAATTTTATGCAATTGAGAGATAACATTGACACAAAAAAAAAAAAAAATGGAATGATTTTTGCGTACATGCTCTAAAAAACTAAAGGCAAAAAAAGACAAATAAGTACCAGAGAAGTTACATTTTTTAAATTGTATGCGATTGAGAGATAACATTGACACGAATCAACAATAATTCAATGATTTTTGCTTACATGCTCTAAAAATGTTTTGCAGACAATATTAGGATCGTGATCAGAATGCCGCAATAAAGCTGCGAGAGCCCTTCCAATTGTTCCTGAAAATTCAAAAATAAAAAAACAAAACAAACAAAAAATAAACAAACAAACAAAAGATAAACAAACAAACAGACGATAAGCAAACAGACATTAAAAAAGATGAAAAAAAAACAAGAAAAATAGGCAAGAATAGCAAAAATATGGACAAAAAATCGTGGTAATATCAACAGAAAGTATGAACATAGTATAAACAGAAAACATGAAAAGAAAGTATACAAGTATGAACTTCTGCATAGAGTTTGGAAGAAAATACTGCCATCTTGAAGGATTTAAGTATAGTTTGGGAAAAAAGCAATAACTAAATCCTCTCCTTCCTTTCCTTCCGTCCTCCGTCTCTCTCTCCCTCCTCTCTCCCATTCCCACTCCAAATACAGCATTTTCAGCATTCAATATCAAATTTTCAAAAAGTAGCATATCAATTTTGTAACTTTCCTTGATTTCATTGAAACTAAACTGCATCCCATAATAAGTGTGGATGGGCTAATAAAATGGATGGGTAACTAATATGGTCTAGAACAAATTATATTCACCAAAAAAAAATGACTTTGATAATTTTCTTATTTTATAATAACAACAACAACAACAACAACAAAAACAATAGGGATAACAATAACAATAACAATGACAGTAACAATTGCAATCAAAATAACAATAACAATGTACTATTACGAATGAAATATTATAATTTGATATAATAATCCAAAACTGTACAAACATCTCTCAAATCAAGCACGGTCAAGAAAGCCAAAAAAAATAATCCAGGCAGGTACAGACAGACTATGTCGCGTCAACAACTTTTCAAATCATTTCAAGTTGAAAAAAAAAAAAAATCAAGTGAAGACAGATAGAAACCAATTAAACAGAATAGACACAAAACTAATACAAATTCAGTCAAAGCCAATCGAAGACAATCCAATTCAACCAAAGTCAACCAAAGATAACACAAAGTCAACAAATTTTCAAGCTAATGTGTCAGCCCGGGTCAAATCAGGTCAATTCAAGTCAAATCAAGTCAATTCAACTCAAGTCAACTCAAGTCAACTCAAGTCGAGTCGAGTCAAGAGGAGTCAAGTAGAGTCCAATCAAGTCAAGTCAAGCCACTTTTACCTTTCTTTACAAAGCTCCCTTCTTCCTCCAAGAGGTCTTCCATGGCCTGAAAATCAGCCGCCATTAAAGTTTTAAAAATCCCTAGAAGAGGAGGAGGATGAAAACCTTCTTGTGAATCCGAAAAAGGATAAAATCCAGCCATTACTGTCCAATAACATGAAATCTGAAGAAAAGTTGCAGCAAAAAGAGAAGTTAGGGCTTGGACGTCTTGACCAATTCCAAAAGAAAATTAGTAGAATTTGTTGTTCAGACGTGGTTACTTTTTAGGGTTTGGAATTTTGGATGGAGGAAGAATGGCAATTCAAAAGTTTCGCGGCATTTCCTGCAGAAGTGCAAATCTTTGTTGTACATAAAATAAAGTTGCATATCGACGCCACAATGAAACTGTATCCGCTGTAATCTATACAGTAAACCTTGAATCGTTATTAGCGTATAGAAATTATTAGTGTAACGAAAAAATTAGCGTCATTCATTCTAATTTAGTGCCAGGAGACGTGGCAGATTATGGTCCACGTCCTTAAATAGTGTAATTTATTCTATTTAATGTATCAATGTCAAAATTTTGGGGGTGCCGATATAGACTAACAAGTAGTGTTGTGTATCGGTAAGGATTTACCGATAACCGATATGGACCTTTTTTCGGGTTGCCGATAATCGATATATTGGTACGATATATCGGCATTGGTCTTATCGCCGATAAGTAGCCGATAATATCGGGTAATTATCGGCGATAATGCCGATAACGATAACTATTGGCGATATCTGTACGGACCGTACAGATAAATGTACGGCCTGTACACGCAGCTGTACGTCGTATTCCCCGGACGCGCAGCGGACCCCCTTACTCCCGATTCCGGTAAAAAATCGCGAATTTTCCATCATTATTCCTAATTTAAGGGGGTTTTCAAAATTCCTGCTGCCAGAATTTTCAAAATATGGCGTCTGGAAATGGCGGCAGTCTGACAGGTGTGTTCGTCTGCTTCTTTCAGTCTGTTCGTCTTTTTTTGGAAAAAGTTTGATTCAGAAATTTTACAATGTATTTTATTTTTTTCGTTTCGATAGTATAGTTTTATAACAATAAAGTATTAACTTATATTTGTCGACGTTTATGTGCATCGCTGTCCGTAAAGATTTTCAGTTAAATAGATACGCGGAACAAATTCTTATACGTGGCATTCCACGCTATATAATGAAAATTATATAATACAGTATGTTATATAGTACTATTGTATGCATACTATATTTTTAAAAAGTTATCGCCGATATGGAATTTGTTGGTCCCAGACCGATATATCGGAACCTCTGACCGTTCGATAACCGATAACTATCGGTATCGGTGTTATCGCGATGATTTTTTTACCGATACACAACACTACTAACAAGTAATAACGATTCACGGTGTACTGAGTACTGTACTGTACAAAGTACAGTAAACCGTGAATCTCTATTAGTGTTAATGTTTTTTTCGTCGCATAAAACATCTTTTCTCCGTACACATATGTCGGATTGTGAATCTGACGGCCGCGAATGAAAGGTTGTTTTTCTCAGCTTCCGATTGGCGGTCTCAAATTGAAAATCGGACAAGTATGTACGCAGAAAAGATGCTTTGAGTGGCGAAAAAATTGTTAACCCTCGTAGCGATTCAAGGTGTACTGTTCATAGTAGAAATTCCGTATCGAAGCCACAATGATGCTATTCGATACAGGTCAAAAGTTGTGTCCCGATATTCACTACAAATATTTGGTGAAAAAGATTGACGCTCTCGTAGCGTATCGCGAAACGCCATACTTTCAACAGGGAACAGAAAAAGGTGAAGTACGTATTCTCTTGACATCTTTTTTCACCTAACTCTAATTAAACTTCGGCCGTTGGATCTGTAAAATCCAACTGTAACGATTTAAGATAGCTTTAACTCCCCTCTTGTAACCGCCTAAAAAATATATACATTTTCCCATAACTTTTCGACCATTTCGATTCACATTCAATTCTCCACCTATCGATGTCTAACTCAACCCTGAATTTTTGCCTATAATTGTTTAAACTAATACAATATGTGTCTTCTAAATTTTGTGTCACAAAACATATTGTATACGTACTCTATGGGCCTTCTATTTCCACATTAAAGATATGGTCCAAATGGAGATCATATCCACTTTTAGTTTTGATTGTATAGAGTGAAATCACAAATTTCCATTATCTTTTATTGAGTGATTTTGTCAGAGTTGTTATTTTGTTGTTATCAAAAATTGATTCTTGGTTACGCGTAACCGATTTCGTAGCGAGAGCGGAGATAATCGGCATATCCGATAAAGCAAGTGAGGAATAAAACAAGACACCTCAAAAATGAATTGTTAGGAGGGTCGTTTGAAACACGATGGACTACGGTAGTAAGAACGAGAGCACCGCCAAAGAAAAAACAGGAGATAAGAGTGGAGGCAGTGAGGCACCAACTTCGTAAGTATGTAGCAGGTGCCACAAGTGTCGTAGACAGTAAGCCCAACCCTCCTCCAAATGGAAGGGATGGCTCAACACGTGTCGTAGGCCTAGTTCAGGATCAAAACCACTAAGAGTTAAAAAATTGCGAAGGACGCACATCATGCAATTGTCAAAGGTGGAAAGAGATGATACAAATATTAAAGATCAAAAGCCATCCGAATATCAAAAATGTTGGGAAAGCAGTCTACATAGGACGATTCTACCAGAAAAGTGAAATTAAGAAAACGGGTAACAAAAGTATTTGAACCAAACGGGCAACCAAATACACGAATGCCATCGGATGAAGGAGGAGTTTAAAAACAAGGATGGGGGGATAAATGAAAGGGGAGTATGACGAGGTGACCAAGAAACACACTTAGACTACTAGTTAGAAAGTTTGAGCATACAAACTATTTTTGAAAAAAAAATAGGTCGGCACAGTTTAGTACAAAGGGCCGCTAATGTGGGTAGTGCCCCCCATCGAAGGGAAGAGGCAAGAAAAGCAAGCAGTAACGAAAGCGACCTTGCAAACAAAAGTCTCCAAATCGGGCCATCTTGAAGAATGCCGATAGTAGAGGAAAGAGGAACCAAATCACTATCTGCTGAGAAAGAGAGGTTGTTGGTCAAAGAATAAAAAGCTCGCACAAAGGGGAATATTTGGACAATCTATGAAGGGGCATCCACAAGCTCCGATAAAATGGTGTTCTGTTCCACCGTATTGAATTTGTTGGAAAATTAACTTAGAGGAGTACTCAATTTGGTTGGAGATTTAGCAAAGCTCACATCTAGTGGACCACGACTTTACAAAAATAACGACACTGGAAATTGATGGGGAGAAAAACAATCGTTGAACGCGATATAAATGGCACGGGCCACCAAACGACACGATACCTCTCCCACTGCAATAGAGCAAATCCTCTCACTTGCTTGGTGACCACCACAAGGGGAGTCGTCGTGAGAACATCACAAGTCTAAAGGGGTGCAATTCCTGGAGCAATCAAAATACACACTCAGAAAAACATATCAAACCCCTGACGCCTGATTTTAGAGAGAACATCGTGAAAAAACTCGCGTACTATGGTTGACAGACCCTCGCTAGAAGACGAGGGGAAATGGTGAAGGCCTTATATGAAAGCATATCGACCCAAATAAGATTGTGGATAGAAAGGGATAAAAGGGATAAAAGGATAAAGCGCTAACAAATGAAGTGCTGAAAAGACCTCGAGTGTCGCAATGACCGAAAAGCAAAGGTGAATGGCTAAAAGGCCCAGAGCGCTCGAAAAAACTCATTTTGGCTCATACATTAGCAAGATTTAAAGTGAGATTTATCAATAGTGTTCAACCATTCTATTGAATAGTAAGTAATGAACAGCTCACCACAAGATGATAAGACATCCGAAGGCCTAGATGGACCATGAGGTGTGAAGGAAGCACAACACCGCTCATCGTTGCTAGCGTCAAAAATTTATTAGTGTTAATGAGAAATTAGAATTAATAACGATACTTAAGTGCGAGGAGACGTGGCAGATTTTAGTCCACTTCCTTAAATAATGTTGTTAACTCTATTTTGTGATTTTTGGCCAAAAAAAGACGCAACCGAGTTAGTGTTATTAACACTAATAACGATGAGCGGTGTAGGAACATGATCCTCATGCTCGGCATAAAAGGCTCGAGTGAAAGAATAAAAGAAACAAAAGCCAAAACGAAAAGGAAAATAACCTTTTTTATTTTTGTATGCAAAATGAAAATAAAAACGCTGCAAAAGATCAATAATATAAAAACGAATGGCTCTAAAGGCGTGAAGGATACCACAACAAGAAGTAATAATACCAAAGATAATACCAAGAAAGATAAAACTTAACTTGACGTAGAAAATATAATGTTCAAGCACAAAGCGCCAAAAAATCAGAAAATATACATGCCAAAACACAATGAAAATAAGAAATAAACAAAGAGGCAAACTTAAAACATTTTCAAACATCCTACAAATCTTAAAAACGCTCGTCTTTCATAGACATTCTTGACATTCGGATTTTTGTACATTTCGTCTTTTTGCTTTATACATTCCTTTCAGATCTCAACAAGCTCATTTGCTAACAAGCGTCATCCACTATTAAAGCTTTACTCCTCTGAACAGCAAAAAATAAAACACTCCCCTCGAAAAAGGAAAAAAAAAAACATACATGAGAAAAATATAAAGAGTCACTCATTTTGTTCCTCATTTTCTTCCCTCGACTCGTTGTTCCCATTGACATTTAAATTCGAGGTATCTCTTAAAACCATTTGGGCATTAATAATTTCTAAAATATTCATATGTCCACTTCCCACAGCTTCATCCACGGGGGTACGCTCGTGCCTGAATAAGACAAAAAAAAGGTACAGGGAAAAAGGTGAAAAAAAATGTAAAAGAAAAAGGTAAGGAATAAGTATAATGTAAAAACAAGTGAAACGGGAAAATGGAAATGAGAGAAGACGGAGGAGGGGGAGGAGGGGAGGGAGGGAGGAAGGAAAAAGGGAAAAATGTAGAAATAGGTAAAATGGGAAAATGGAAAATGAGAGAGGTCGGAGGAGGAGGGAGGAGAGAGGGAGGGGAAAAGGGAGGGGGAGGGAGGGAGGGAGGGAGGGAGGGGGGGAGGGAGGGGGGGATGGAGGGAGAGAGAGAGGAGGGGGAAATGTATATCATTTAGGACTTATCGCCTACTAAAGATCTTAAAAAAAAAGAAAAAAAAAAGAAAAAAAAAAGATTAAACATTTGATGGGCTGTGAAAAAATAAGAAAATGAAAATGATAAAAAGCAAAAAAAAACTAAATAATGAATAGAAGTGCATAACATTAGTGGATTGTGCAAAAATAAGAAAAAAAAAACTAAATAATGGATCTTCATTAAAAGAAATTGGAAAGATTCATTCTTTAAAAAAAAAAAAAAGTAAAAATAATTGTTACCTGTTTAAAGCTGCTGGATCTGCACCATGTTGCATTAAAAATTCCACAATCTGTTACAAATTATGAAAAAAGTATAACTTTTAATAAATTATATAAAAAAAAGGGCAAACAACAGCCTCGCAAATTTGAATTAAACTTATAATTTAAAGATTTCAAAAAACGTGTTTAAATGATACATACTTTAATTGCTTCTGTACCATTTTTTGTTGTCTGGGTTTTCTAGGTTTCTTTAGGTTTTTTTAGGTTTTATTAAAGTTTTTTATCGAAAAAGTATTGGTTCATTCTGTTTTTTTTTTTTAAATTCAATATTTGCCATATAAAAATTGTTTTACATGATACAAAAGTACTACTATTTTCTTTCATTTTTATTTTTTAAAATATTGAATATGATAGGTTCTATCTTCAGCAATCTTGACCAACCAAAAGAGCAAAAAAAAAAAAAAAGTGTAAAAGGCTTAGGTTTAAAATTACTTTTATTTATTTTATTTTATTTTTATTTTTTTCTGCCCAACATAAACTCTTTCTTGTCAATATGAAGGTAGAACCTTATTTGTACACCTTTTATAAATAAATATATACAAATGTGCATACTTATAGATGCATAAATAAATGTATACATAGATAAATAGTACACATGCATATATGTATATCTACATATGTCAATGTGTGAGAATAAAAAACATAGAAATCTACATGCCAATATACATATAAATCTATCTCTATATATGCATTATATATATATAGATGGGTGTGTGTATATGAAAATATACATTTACACATATATGTCTATGTCTACATATTAAACCACTTTTTTCCTTTTAAAACTAAGAAACTAAAAGAGAAAATAGAAATGGCATAGAAACCATACCGCAGAATGACCATTGACTGCCGCCCAATGGAGCGGAGTACTTTCCTCAACATTTCTCGCATTCACATCCTAGAAACAGATAAATCCCACAAAAGGACAGCTTAGTTGACTCTCCCTCGCTCCCTTTCTCTCCCTTTCCTGCCCCCTCCCCCTCCTCTCCCTATTAAATGTGAATGTGGGGATATCAATAACAGTAGAAAATCCCAAATCCTACAAACCCTGAAAATCTAAAACTCTAAAAATCAAGACACTTGAAACTGATCATCAACACACATCGTTGCGTCGAAATAAATAAATATGTGCGTCTATGTGGATATATATATATATATATATATAATATATATATATATATATACATACATATACATTTATATTATATATACACACACACATATACATGTGTGAATACATATACATACATATATAGTGAATAATAATATATATATATATATATATATATAGTATATATATATATATATATAGTATATATATATATATATATATATATATATATATATATATATGGCCGGACATTAGGTATTAATTTGTCGTAATGTTTCTGCGTCGAACAGCTTTCTTCTTTTTTCGCTTATTTTTCCCATTTACTATAAATTTTTCTTGTGATTGACAATCAGAAATAGACTCGTACATTAGGAATTGTATATTATTCGTTCATAAGAAATTATGGGTGTATGAGACTTATGATGATATGTAAGATGGAAAAAAAGGGGAAAAGTTTTGATTGTAAAGCTTAAAAAGGAAGCTGTTTGCAACTAATTAAAGAGAGAAAAAAAGTAAAGAAAGAAAAAAGAAAGAAAGAAAGCAAACAAAAAAAAAAAAACAAGGAAAGAAAAAGGAAAAAAAAAACTAACCGCTCCTCGATCAACCAACCAACGGACAATTTCCAAATGCCCATTTGCGGAAGCCATATGTAAACCTAAAAAAAAAGAAAGAGGGAAGAACAAAGAAAAAAAAGAAAAAAGAAGAAAAAAAATAAAAAAAAAGAAAAAAAAACGCAAATCAGGACAGGAAAGCGTACATAGAACATTGATGTACTAATCATCTCAAAAACAAAAATAGGAAGATTTTTAAACAATATAAAAAAAGGGAAAATTATAAAGATAATATCACAGAAAATAGAAGAATCAGATGACCATCAGACTTTAAGTCAAGTTCCACCTTAAATCTGCAAAAACACTTGGAAATTAAATTGAATAAAAAATGGTTTTTCCAAACGGTAAAAGTTCTCAGCAATTAGTTGGGATGAGCTAGTAGTATCGGGTTGAAACTCAATTTTTTAAAAAATTTAAGAAATTAAGAATAGCCCACACCATTTCACGGAGGCAAAAAAGAAAGAAGATAATCATGAGTGTTAACAAAAATAAACATTATGATTTCAGATAAACATGAAGTAATCCACAATAGTTCATGTGCAAACGGATGAGGGAGGGAAGAAAGGTTCAAGTCGCACCAGTGTGTGTGAGAGAGAGACAGGAGGGAGGGAGAGAGAGAGAGAGAGAGAGAGAGAGAGAGAAAGAAAGAGAGTTTTCACCTGTCCGGCCCTGTCCATCTACCGCTGTCACAGCTGCCCCCGCCTCCACTGCCTCCCGCACATCGTCCTCATCTCCGTAGCGGCATCCCTGCCAGCTCAGCGCGCCAGCTCAGCCTCAGCCTGCCAGGTCAGCATGGGCCTCCGACTCATGCCATGTCAGCATATATGCAGCATCAGCACCATGCGATGCATCATGCCAACATCCATGCCACGTCATCATAAATACCACGTCATCATCATAACCCGTCAGCATGATGCCACGTCAACATCAATGCCACGTCAGCATCACACCACATCAGCATACATACCACATGAGCATCATGTCAAGTCAACATACATACGACGTCAGCACACATATAAGGCCAGCATAGACACCACAAAAGCATTCTTGCCACGTCAGCATAAACAGCAAATCAGAGTATGTTAGATGTCAGCATTCACACCAGCTCAGCATAATTGTTACTTCAGGATATATGCCATCGGGAATACATGCCATGTCAGCATGCATGCCACTAGAAAAACACATAACATGACGTCAGCATGAATGTCTATACATCGAAAATGACGTCAGCACACATGCCATTGCACCAACATGACGTCAACATGTATTCCACAACAACAACACATGCCATGCCACATTGTGCATCCCTGGAATAAGAGCACATTCTGAAAGGAGGTTCATATTGACTAGCGAGTGTTAAATTGACACCAAGAGAGTGGTGGATGGACACTAACGTAGGAGTTTCAGAAGACCAAATTAAACAAAAAAATTCAAAAGCCTCAAAAACTTTCAGAATTAAAAAGCTCGTGAAAAAAAAAGAACCTAGGAGAATAAATAAAAAAATTGCACTGCAAAAATTGTTCCTAGAACATGCCAAAAAATAAGGAAAAGGAGAGGAAAAAAAAAAAAAAACCTTGAAGGGTACGTGGCAGTAAAAGTGCCAAACAATTGCCACTAGAACATGCGAAAAAGACAAAAAAAAAACCCCTCAACACTAGCAAGAAAACCTAACCCAGAAAAAAACCTAAAACCCTAAAAAAAACAAACCCTAAAAAAAGATGGTGTAAAATGGGTCATTAGCACCTGCAAAAGCAATTCCACATTCTCCTCCATCCTGCCTCCTCCTGCCACGTGTCCGCACAATCCGAAACCTCCACACGTGTCAGAGTCACGCGGCGGCATACGCTTGGTAGTGTGCCACGTGGCAATATGAAGGGTGGCTCGCAAGCTGACGAAAGTTAGAATTTTCCCCCTAGGCGAATGAGGAAAAGAGGATATCGTTACGAATACTCGAATGTGTACGGTTAAGCACAAATATCCGTCATTTGTCGATTTTTCCGTATTTTAATTGTCTGGAATTTTTAGTACAGTACGGTATGGTACAGTACTACTGTACTGTACTGTAGCGTAGAACTGTTCCTTAGTCTGTATCTGAGAACACGTCTTGCCTTTGATATTTTCACTCTCTTTAAAAACTCTTTCTGAAAAAAATTAAGAAGAAAGTGAAATT
Source organism: Zygnema cylindricum (assembly GCA_037447655.1). Classification (NCBI taxonomy): domain Eukaryota; kingdom Viridiplantae; phylum Streptophyta; class Zygnematophyceae; order Zygnematales; family Zygnemataceae; genus Zygnema; species Zygnema cylindricum. The sequence goes on from JBBHKE010001760.1 coordinate 238,808, forward strand.
TTATTCGAAAGCGAAAAGCTTCCTTTTCCAACAGAAAAACTGTTGCAATTCTGTGACACGTGGCTTGTATCCTCGGCAATTCGGAAGCAAAAACCGACACGTGGCAGGAGTGAGTCATGGCTAAGAAGAAAAAGGACCTGAGAGCTCCTGACAGGGTGGCAATGGCCAAAGGGAAGGGAGGAGGAGGAGGAGGGGGAGGGAGAGGAGGTGGAGGAATGCCACGTGGCCCTGTTCGAGTGCCTGGAGGAGGACACGTGGCAGGGAAGGGACAGGTGGCAGTCAAAGAGAATGTGTTTGAGAGGATGTGGAATAGAAGAAAATTTGATATTTTGGGGAAAAAGACAAAAGGAGAGCAGAAAAGAGTGGGAAAGTCTCGGACTGACGCCGTCGAAAAGGTGTGGATGAGGATTTTATTTTTTATTTTTCAGGGTTTAGGGTTTAAAGTTACAGCTCATTTTTTTTTGTTTTTTTTTTCCGTTTCTGAAGGTTTCTCTTTTATATAATTTTTTTGGTTTCTTTTCACTCTTCGTCCAAAAGGGAGTTGCAGAACTTGAAAAAGGCCTTAATTTTTTTTTATTTTTTTTTCTTTTTTTTACCTAGGGTGTTTGCAATTTTTATTTGGAACTGGGAAAATTAGGGTTTAGGGATAGAGGGTTATGATTGGAAAATAAGTATAACTGGGTAAAGGTTGTCGCAATAAGACTTCAAAATTGAAACTGTTATTTTTTTTATTATTTAAATGTATGTATTTTTCTTTACTGTTTTTTTTTTCAGATTTTTCTAGGGTTTTGGAATGTTTAAAGTGTAATCAAATTAGGCTTTTTTTATGAACAGTAACGAGTAATGTGACAAAATTTTGGAAAATTTGAACACAAGAAATTGTGAAAATGAAAAATTTGAATAAAATGAGTGAAATTCACGTACAAGGGATTTAAACACCCTTTTTACGATATGTTTTTTTTTTTAAAGGATACAAGAGTTTGTGTAACTTCCAGGAGGAAACATAAGTAGGATTTTTCATGTCTCTCTCTCTTTTTTTTATTTCTTCTCTCTCTCTCTCCCTCTCTCTCATCTCTCTCTCTCCCTCTCTCTTATCTCTCTCTCTCTCTATATATTTTTTTCCTCTGTCTTTCTCTTTATTTTCGCCCCCCTCTTTTTTTACATCTCTCTCTCTCTCTCTCTCTCTCTCTCTCTCTCTCCCTCACTCTTTCTCATTCTCTCTCTCTCTATTTTTTTCATTTTTCTCTCTTTATCTATCTTTTTCAACTCTCTATCTCTAACTTTTGGTATCTCTCTCTCTCTCTCTCTCTCTATTTTTCTTTCCTCAACTCTCCCTTCCTATTTTTTCTCTTTTAGAGAAAAGCCACCCTCCTTCCGGAATACCGACAGCGAAATAAAAATAACAAATTTCTCGATTATCGATTTGGAGCAAACGATGAAAATATGATGGAAGATGAGAAAGAGATCATGAGGTTTCAAAGGGAACGGCAGGTAGGTCACTATCTCTCACTCTCCCCCTCTCTCTCCCCCTCTCTCTCCCGCCCTCTCTCGCCCCTCTCTTTCCCCCCTTCTCTTTTCCCTCTCTTTCTCCCCCCTCCCTCGTCCTCTGCCTCACGCCCTCTCCTTCTCCTTCTCCCTCTTCCTCTTCCTCTCCATCTCCCCCTCCCCCCCCTCCGCTGTCCTTTCCTCTCTCCCTCCCCTCCTCTCCCTCTCCCTCTCCCTCTCCCTCTCCCTCTCCCTCTCCCTCTCTCGGATGTACCCAATTTAGTTTTAAAAACCTTCAAAAATGTGTTTTAAAATCCAGTTAGCAAATTGAGCATAAAATATAAAGTACCAATTTTCTGACCTGTTTTTGTAAATAAAATTTAATAAACGTAATTTATTGTTTTTTTGAAAAAAACACATTCTAGATTGACTATTTTTCAAACCTGTTGCCGTAAATGAATTTAATTGAAAAAAAAATGATTTTCTTTTTTGTTGACGAAACGCACAGAATATAATTGTATTTTCAAACCTCTTATAAAAAAAAGATGTAAATTGGTGTTAATAAATGTTTTTTTTTTGTAAATAGATGTTATATTATTTTTTGAATTTTGAAAAATACAGATTGTAGTTGTACAAGTGTAAACTAGGTCATAAAAAAAACCCTGAAAACAACTACAATCGCTGGGAATTTTTGACCTTTTGTAGCCGAATAATTCAAAAGTTATCATTTTTATCGTGATTTTTTGTTTTCCAAGTATATACATATATATAAAGAAAAAAAAAACATGATAAGGAACATGTCTTCATTTTATAAACACGTCTATATATTTTATTTCTTATTTGCCAGGCACAATTGAGTCGGACGAGTAAATTTAATTTGCAAGACGAGGACGAAGAAGAGACGGGAAAAGACGAAGAATTTTTGACACATGGCGGTTCCATTTTATCAACGTTTGATGATTTCGACGAAGAATTTCCGAAAGACGAGGATTTCGATGACCCAGAATGTAAAAATCCTTTCCCAAACCCCATTTCAAAAACTCCATCATGAAGACTCAAAAAATCCATTTTTCAAATACTTCCTTCAGTAGTGTGTATAGGAAACAAACACCGTTCACAGGGAAAAACCACTCACCGTAATTAGTGTGGTTAGAATTGTAGATTAAATCGCGGATCAAAGTGTAGATTTCCAATGTTTGGGATTTTTTTGAAATGGTTTGGGGTCTTTTTGATTTTTTTTTTTACATACTTTTTATGTAAGAATTTAGTGTGGATATCAGTTGTTTGATAAGGTATGAACCATATACTAAATTGTTGATATTAAAGTAAAATATAATTAGCGTGTCTTGGAAGGCTTTTTTTAAACATAATATAACTATTCCATTTTGAACAGTAAATGGTTTGAAATTCGGTAAAAAAATAATAAGAATTCTCTTCGAACGGATGCTTAGTGTGGATTATAATCCTATAAATGCAGACAGAAAAAACAAAAACAAAAAAAAAACAAAAGAAAGAACAAAAAAAAAAAGATAAACCGGGAAAAGAAGAAAAAACACGAAAAAAACAATAAACAACAATTAAGAAAAGCGAAAATAAAGCAGAAAAAAAAGATAAATAAGAACAAACGCTAAAAAGTAAAAATAAAAAGTACATGAAAAAGAAACCGGATGAAAACTAGGAGAAAGGTATGTGAAACTTGTCGTCACAAGATTGTATGTCACGACTTGTATAGCACAGATATACTTATTAGTGTGAAATCTAAAGTATGGATGAGATCTCAGGAATGCCCCCCTTCCCTCTCTCCTCTCTCTCTCCCTCCCTTCTCTCTCTCTACCCACTCCCTCCTCTCTCCCTCTCTCTCTCCCCCCCTCCCTCTCTCTCTTTTAATTGGTCCTCAATTTCTCCAGTGGATGCGACGATGGTTCGAGATTTCCATTTTGGAGGACCTCAATTTGATGAGAAGAGAAAAACGGTAAACAATGAAGATGGAGAAGATGAGCAGGTACTCCCTCCCTCTCTCTCTCTCTCTCTCTCTCTCTCTCTCTCTCTCTCTCTCTCTCTCTCTCTCTCTCTCTCTCTCTCTCCCCTCTGTCGAACCCTTAAGGCCTCCCAAAAAGAAACGATAAGTTATATGATTGATGAAAAGATAATAGATAGGAGGAAGGAGAAGAGAAACAGTTGCGGATGCCTCTCTCTCTCCCTCTTTCTCTCTCTGTCCCCCCCATTTTCTCGCGTTCTCCTCTCTTTTTTTTCCTCTCTGTGAAAATCGTTTTTTTTTTTCGGTAAAAGTCATCACATATTTTGCTATATACCAACTTTTTTGACAATTTTTCAAAGGTTGGAAATCTTCGGGAAAAAAATATTACTGAGTTGGAAATGGGGTGTAAATTAATTTCTTCTTTTTCCTCTCTCTCTCTCTCTCTCTCTCTCTCTCTCTCCCCCTCTCCCTCTCCCTCTCTCTCTCCAAAAAACTTTCTTGTAGTTATCAATTTTTTTCAATTTCACTCGCCTGTTCGATTCTATCACATTGCTTTTTTATAATAATTACATTGTTTTTTTTTCTCTTGTTTCACCTCTTTCTTTTTTTTTTTTTGCTGGGAGGATTTGCAGCGCCCTAAAACAAAAAAAGAGGCCATGGAGGAGGTTATCGCGAAAAGCAAGTTTTTCAAGGTATTTTTTCTCTCTCTCTCTCTCTCTCTCTCTCTCTCTCTCTCTCTCTCTCTCTCTCTCTCTCTCTCTCTCTCTCTCTCTCTCTCTCTCGCTCACTTTCTCTCTCCCTCTCTCTTCCTCCCCCTCCCCCCCCTCTCTTTCTCTCTCTCTCTCTTGCTCTCTTCCTCTCCCTCTTCCCCCCCTCTCCCTCTCCCTCTCCCTCTCCCTCTCCCTCTCCCTTCCCTCTCCCTCTCCCTCTCCCTCTCCCTCTCCCTCTCCTGCTCCCTCTCCCCGCCCTGTTTCCTCAACTCTTTTAAACCCGTTTTTCTTCAATTTTTTCCTCTTGAAAAAATGGAAAAATACAAACCCTTTTTTTTTTCTTTGAAAATTCAGGCTCAAAATCAAAAGGAAAAAGACGAAGCCGAAGATTTACGAGAAAAATTGGATCAAGATTTTCGTCAACTTTCGGAAAGTCAAGCTCTTCTCTCTCTTTTGCGACCAAAAAAGACGAATCTTTTGGCGAATTTAGCGAAAAAGGGTACAAATAAGGATACTGGGTCGCAGAAATTATCGACCAATGGGAGTGCGACTGGTGGCAAAGAAGAGGTGAATTACGTTTTTTTCTTCTGTTTTCAGTATTTTTTGTTTCGCAGTTTTTGTTTTGTTTTGATTTTTTTTTTTTTTTAGTTTTTAATCGCATTTTTGTGTTCTTTGAATCATATTTTTATTGTAAGTTCTGGTTTCCCATATTTTTTTTTCTAGTACATTTTGATTTGTTGTTTTGGTTTTTTAGTTTCTACACCATAAAGAGAAAATACAACGTTTTAAAAAACTAAAGTTAACGTTTTTGTAATCATCTCCTTTTTGAAATGAATGTCGGCTAAATGTTTTTGTCAACTGAGGTTTAATTTTTGGGTAATTTTTCAAAAAAAAAAAAAAAAGCTTTAAGCTTTCCTTCATTTATTATTTAATTTACGAGAAATTTGTTTTAGAAACGCGCAGGAAAAAAATAAAAATAAAATAAAAAAACAGAAATATCTACGATTTTGATTTTTTTTCTCAGTCCTTTTTGTTTTTCTGATCCACGGACTTCTCAAGGATCCATTTTTGTTATTTTTCAATTTTTGTTATTTTCATCCTTTTTGGCGATCTTCAGATTTTTTTTATTTTTTTTTGTCGGTTTTTTATTTTAGTCATTTCCTCTCTTTTATTCTGGTTTTTTCTCTTTTGATTTTTTGTTGTTTTCTCCCATCTTTCTCATGTTCTCGCTTTTTTTTCCTTTTGGTTTTTGCAAGCCCTTTCGCTCGTATTTCTCGCCTTTTTCTTATATCCTCATTTTCTCTTTTCATTTTTTTGTTTGTTTTTTGCGAAAAAATTGGTAGGAAGATGTCGATGATTACGAAAAACTGTCAAAAGAAATTGTTTTTGAAACAAGAGCTCGTATGCCGATTTTCCATCAATTTTTCTCTAATTTCATCGTTTTTTTCTCGGCATTTTCTCATTTTCTTTCTTTCTTTTTTTGTCTTTTGCAAAAAAACCGATAGGAAGATAACGATGATTACGAAAAACTGGCGAAGGAAATGGTTTTTGAAATGAGAGCTCATGCGACCGACCGCTCCAAAACTCCAGAAGAGATGGCAAAGGAGGAGAGGGAGAGACTCATGGAATTGGAGGTGAAGGAGGGGAGGGAGAGGGAGAGAGGGAGGGGAAAGAGGGAGGGAAGGGAGGGAGGGAGGGAGATGGAGGGAAGGAAAGGGAGGGAGGGAAGGGAGATAGGGAGAGGGAGAGGAGGGGAGGGAGGGGGATGAGCAGCACCTTAAGAATGGGCAGAGGAGAGGGAGAGACTCATGGAATTGGGGGTGAAAGAGGGGAGAGAGAGGGAGAGAGAGGGGAGGGAAGGGGAGGCAGGGACAGGGAGAGGGAGAGGGAGAGGGAGGGTGGGATGGAGGGGGGGGGGAGAGAAGGGAGAGTGGCAGGTTATTGCTGGGATTTTTGATTAAGGTTTTTTTATTTTTTTTAAGGAGTACTTATCATTTTTGGGAAAGTTTCTTTTTATTTTGTTTTTTTGTGTTTTTTTTTTTTTTTCCCGAGGTTTTTGAGAGGGTATAATAGTGGAAAAAACATTTTTTTTTTATTGCAGAAAAAAAGAAAACGACGAATGGCAGGGGAGGATGCGTCAGATGAGGAGGGAGAGGAGGGAGAGGAGGAGGGAGGAGGGAGGAGGAAAAGGGTTAAAGGAAGAGAGCCTTCCGGAGATGATTTGGAGGATAATTTTGTGGTGGAGGAGGAGTATGGGGAGAAGGGATGGGTTTATGATGTTCTTGGAAGAAAGGACAAGGAGGGAGAGGGAGAAGAGGAGGAGGAGGAGGATGACGATGAGGATGATGATGAGGACGAGGGAGAAGAGGAAGATGAGGAAGATGAGGGAGAAGAGGGAGAGGAGGGAGAGGATGACGAGGATGAGGTGGATGGGGAGGAGGAGAGTGATGAAGAGGAAGGAGGAAGACTTAACTTGGAGGAAGCTGATTGGGAACAGAGTGATGAGGAGTTAGAGGGAGGGAATGAAGAGACGACCCGAGACAAGGAAGCTAGTCTTCCACAGAAGGGAGAGAGAGAGAGGGAGAAGGGAGATAAGAAGATTGGGAAAAAACTGAGCCGGAAAGAAGAAGCTCAGGTCGAGGGAAAGGAGAGAGAGGAGAGGGAGAAGGCAGCGAAGGAGCTTCCGTATGTAATAGAAGCTCCGCAAAGTTTAACGGAACTGAGAATCATTGTGGATAACAGAGAAATCGCTGAGCTGGCGGAAGCGATTCGACGAATCCGGACGTGTAATGCCGTCGGATTGGCAGCAGAAAACAGACGAAAAATGCAGGTGCAATTTTGTTGTTCTCTCTTTCTCTCTCTCTCTCTCTCTCTCTCTCTCTCTCTCTCTCTCTCTCTCTCTCTCTCTCTCTCTCTCTCTCTCTCTCTCTCTCTCTCTCTCTCTCGCTATCTCTCTCTCACTATCTCTCTCTCTCGCTCTTTGTTCCTCCCTCTGTTTTTCCCTCCTCGGGGAACATTCCCGTTCTCTCTCTTGCTCTCTCTTTCAATCTCACTCTCCCCCTCTCCCTCTCCATAACTCTTTTTTCTTTTTTCACTCTTTCTCTCTCTCAGTTTCCCTCACTTTCACCCCCTTTCTCTTGCTCTCTTTTATTCCCTCATCTTATTCTTATTCTCTTCCCTTACTCTAAAGACAGCTGTGAAATTGATTGAAGCAAAAGTTTTACCCCTTTTTTCTTTATTTTGGCATACCTGTTTAAACAAAAGAAGAAAGAAAAAGAACAATAAGCTTTCAGATAAAAAAATCAAAGGAAGAAGGAAAGAAAGAACGAAAGAGAACGAACAAGAAACTCCATTTACTTTAGACGTCTCTCAAATAGATGCTTTGCTACTAAACATGTAAACATCTCTCCCTTTTCTTTTTTCCGATAATATGTAGAAAATACTTATATTTCAATTATATGCAAAAAAAGCGCAGGTTATGGAGCTTAAAAAATTATCTGAAGGTTTTTTCTCAAATGAATGCTTTCTGATTAAATGAGCATACATTATTCCCCTGTTCCTTCCCTCTTCCTCTTTTCTCCCTTCCTCTCCCTCTCTCCTTCCCTCCCTCCCTCCCTCCCTCCCTCCGCCTCCCTCCAGCCTCCCTCCTTTTTTCAAATACATATCCAAAATTATATTCAAATATATATTCAAGTACGCATTCAAATACATATTCAAATATATATTCAAACATATACTCAAATATTGGTAATACATGTCAAAAGTGCAGGTTTTCTATGGAGTTTTAGTTCAGTATTTTGCGTTTTTGGCGGGAGAAAATCCTCTTCCGTTGGATCGGCTCGATTCTCTCGTCCAACCGTTGATCGAAATGAGTACTTTGACTCCAATTTTTTCGGCAGTTTGTGCCCGGGAACGGATTTCCCGAATGCACCGACAGCTTACGGAGAAATTGAAAACTACAGGTTTGTTTTTCGGGTTCCTTTTTTTTTTTCTTTTTTTTTCCTGTAAGTTAAAATGGGTTTGTGTTTTTTTTTTTTTTTTTTTTTGTCACCCTTTTTTAACTGTATATTAGAGCAGGTTTGTGTTTTGTTATGTTTTTTTTTTTTTCGGGAAATGGAAATGAAAAAAGGAAAGGAAAGTGGGGAGAAAACAGAAAAAAAATAACGGAGCAAAATGGAACCAGAACGGAACGGAATGGAACGGAATGGAACAGAATGGAACGTTTATTTTGTGTTTTAAGTTAAAAAAATAGAAAAATAGGAAAAGAAAACTGAAAGAAACCCAAAAAACAGGGGAAAAGAAAAAGAATGATACGTAAAGGAAAGGTACAAAACGAAACGGAACTGAATGGACCAGAATGGAAAGTCCATAGAAAATTGTTTGGGCACAAAGGGATAAAATCTAATGGAAAAAATCATGAAAAAAAAAAAATTGGACTTAGATCATTTTATTTGTTTTTTTATTTTATTTGAAGGGAACAAAAAAGGTTGTTGCGGGCAAACAAGAAAAAGGGAAAAAAAATTGTAACCCAGTCTTAACAAAGAGAAGAACTTTAAAGAAAATTTAAAATGACATTATTTACAATACCAATTTTTAACCAAAACAACAGAAAAAAAATAAAATTAACACCCAAACAACTGCTATATTCATTCTAATTTTCACTGCTTCCCTCTTTTTCTCCTTTCTTTTTTGCTTCTTCCTTTTCCTTTCCTTTTTCTTTTCTTTGTTTCTTTTCCTTTTCTGTCGTTTTCGTTTTCTTTTCTGTTTTATTTTCCTTTTTGTCCCTTTTTCTTTTCCTTTTCCTGTTCCTTTTCCTTATCTTTCTTTTCCCTTTTTTTTCTTCTTTCTCTCCCTTTTTTTTTTTCTCTTTCTCTTTTTTTTTACTTCCTTTTTCTTTCTCTTTTTCTTCTTTCTCTTTTTTTCTTTTCCTTTCCGTCTATTCTCTTTTTTTCCCTTTCCTCTTTCTTTTTTCTGTCTTTTTTTCCCTTTCTGTTTCTTTCTCTCTCTCTTTCTCTTTTTTCCTTTTTCTTTTTCTTTTTTTTTACAGATCAAATTTCCGTTTGGCCTTCTGTCCGTACTTTACTTCTTTTACGTCTTTGGACGATTATTTTTCCGACTTCCGATTTTCGACATCCCGTCATAACTCCAATTTTTTTGTTAATTTCGGAATATTTATCTCGCTGCCCGGTAAAATCTTTAAGGGACGCGGCAATTGGATGTTTTTTATGTGCCCAAATTTTAACGGTAAGATTTTAAACTTTTCGTGCATTGCTTTTTTTTGGGGCACTTTCTTTTTTTTCCCGGCACCTTTTTTTTGGGGCACTTTCTTTTTTTTCCCGGCACCTTTTTTTTGGGCAGCTTTCAGGCAGTTTCTGGGGCAGCAAAAAGTGTTTTGTTTCGTTTTTTTTCATTGTCTTTGGTCTTTAATTTGTCTTGTCTTATTTCTTTTATTTCTTTTTTTTTTTTTTTTTGTTTTTTTTTTTATGTGCCCAAAAGTATAGTGTTGAGGTCCTTTTTTTTTCTGGCAGCTTTTTGGCAGCTTTGTTCCGCTTTTGGGGATAAAAAAAAAAGATGTCATTTTGGTTATTTTTTCTTGTCTGTTTTCTCAGTTATATCTGGCCTAGCTTTCTTTGATTGTTTTTTTTTTTTTTTCTGTGGATAACAGATGGCGAGTCAAGGACGGAGATTCTGTCCCGAAGCGATTTTTTTTCTTCACTCACTTTTAAGAACTGCCCTGCCCGAAAGAAAAGAGAAGCAGAGTAAAAAGTTGCCAGTTCAGGTAGTTGTTCCTTTTTTTTGTGTACTTTTATCTTTCCTCCGTTTCTCTCTTTCTTTCTCTCTCCCTCCCTCCCTCCCTCCCTCCCTCGCTCGCTCCCTCCCTTTCTTTCTTCCTTTCTATGTGAGTGTTAAAAAAATTATAGTATGTTAACATACAAAAGTTCCAGTAGTTTTTATGTGATTGTTTGTGTTTATATTTTTAATCTCCCTCTCCCTCTCCCTCTCCCTCTCTCCCTCCCCCCTCCTGCCCCCCCTATTCTACCAGGGAGTGCCTCTTTATATGGAGGAGCAAGTGGGATCTCAGAATTGGCTTTCCCCAGAAGAGACAAAAGAGTACGGAAATAAAGTGGATCTTTTGGACTTTTGCGAAATTATGACGATAAAAGACGAAACGACTTTGAATTCTGACAAATTGAGGTGAAAAAATAAAAATAAAGCTAATAATAATTTTAATAATAATAATAATGATGGAATGGAGGATAATGTAGGGAAGTTTACTTTATATGCATCTTACATACTCCCCCCCCCCCCCCCCCCCCCCCCCCCCCCTTTTTTTTGTTCTTTTTTTGCCTTCTTTTCTTCTTTCCTTTTTTTTTGTTTAATTTTATTTATATATATATATATATATATATATATATATATATATATATATATATATATATTTTTTATATATATATATATATATATATATATATATATATATATATATATATATATATATATATATATATATATATCTATATATATAGATATATATATTTTAAGTTGTGAGACACTGCTTACTATTGTGTGTATTAACCTTTTCTTTTTTCCTTCCCTTCTTTTTTTTTTGTTCTTTTTTATTTTTTTGACTTTTTTTGTGCAGGTTCGGTTTGCTGATGTCACTCCTCTCGACTCTTCACAGTTTCGTCATTATCTACGAAAACCTCGCGTCCTTTCCGGAGATTTTTTCGTCTTTTTTGACGACACTGGATAATTTGTCCGAAGTTTCGCTGCCTGGAGACTTGGAAGCTTTGCGGGAGAAACTTTCGGGCAGCATTAGAAAAAAGATTTCGGAAACTGAAAATTTACGACAACCAATGAGAATGAGAGCAAAACGACCCGAACCAATCAAACAATTTAACCCAAGATTTGAAGAAAAGTGAGTGGGATTTGAAGATGTTTTTTTGTTTTTTCTCCTTCTATGAAAAATAGTGTAATTTTTTTGTGTTTAAAGAACTGGAGTTCCTAATTTTTTTATTTACGTTTTTGAGGTTAAGCTAAATTTCCATTTTTCTGACATTTTTTTGACATTTTTTGACATTTTTGATATTTTTTGACATTTTGTCCGTCCTTTCTTACATTTTCTCCCTGTTTTTTTTTTTTCGTTCTGGGCAGCTTTATTTCCGGTCGAAACTACGATCTGGACAAGGAACGGGCAGAAAGAAAAAAAATGCAAAAATTGTTAAAGAGAGAGGCTCGAGGAGCTGCCCGAGAACTTCGAAAAGACAATTATTTTTTGGCCGAAGAAAAACGAAAAGAACAATTAATGGCGTCAGAGGAAAGAGACGAAAAATATCGAAAAGCGATGGCGTTTTTACAAGGGCAAGAATCTGCCTTCAAATCCGGGCAGATGGGAAGCAAGAAGAGAAAAATCGGAAGGAGATAAAGAAAGGTTTTTTTTTTTTTTTTTTTTTTTTTTGGATTTTTTTTTTTTTTTTTTTTTCCCATTTTTTTTTTTTTTTTTTTTTTTTTTTTTTTTTTTTTCTTTTTTTTTTTTTTCTTTTTTTTTCTTTTTTTCTTTTTTTTTTTTTTTTTTTTTTTTTTGGATTTTTCTTTTTTTTCTTTTTCCACATTTTTTTTTCTTTTATCATAGTCTTTTCTCTTAGTTTCTGATCTTTTTTCTCCTTTTTTTCCCTTTTTGTCCTTTTTTTTTGTTTAGATTCTATATTCGTCTAGTGTTATCGCCCGTTGGAAATTTTTCATCCGATTTTGTCTTTTTTTCCATATAAATTTGGTGCTCTCTATTTTTTATTTTTATTTTTTATAATTACTTGGTTGTATGTGTTTGATAATCTTACTTTATTTATATATGAAGTTTTTATTGCTACTATTGAATATCTGAAGGCTCAACAGAGGGCGGGCTCCCTCCCTCCCTCCCTCCCTCCCTGCCTCCCTCCCTCCCTCTCTCTCCCTCCCTCTCTCTCTCCCTCCCTCTCTCTCTCTCCCTCCTTCCCTTACCCTTGGTGGTAGAAAGCAGCCATAAAGCTCAAAGGAAGGCTCCCTAATTCCTTGAAATAAAAAATACAAAGTACAAAGGTACATCGGGTACAGTGATGACCTGACCCAAGATCTGAAAATCTCCACTACCAATAGGATAAGTTAGTACAATATTCCGAGCCTCAATGACCAAAATCCGGTGCTTTAGAGGGAGATAGTGGGAGAGAGGGAGAGAGGGAGAGAGGAGAGAGCGATAGAGAGGGAGAGAGCGGGAGAGGGATGGAGAGGGGCAGAGAGAGGGAAAAAGAGGGAGAGAGACTCTCCTCTCCTCTCTCTCCTCTCTTTCTCCTCTCTCCTCTCTCTTCTCTCCCTTCTCTCGTCATCTTGCCCCCTCACTTCTCTCTAACTCCACCCTCCTCTCTCTCACTCTCGTTTTCTCGAGTATCTGGTGTTTCAGACTCCCTCGGCTTTGATACCTTGGTTTTGGTCAAAAATTGGATTCCTTACAAGGGATCGGTGATGAAATCCCGAAAAAAAAAAACCATCTTGGGATTGTAAATGTAGAGCACATACACACGTGGAGTCGTTCTGTAGTGAGACAGTGTTGCGGAAAAAGAGCCCTAGTTGTCATTAGACTAACCTATGATCGTTTCTTTTCTTGTCTTTTTGTTCCCATCGCTCTATTTGTATTTATTGTAGTTTTTCAGTTTTGGCCATGCCACCCCTTTTGTACCCTGGACTCAGATGGGCTACCATCGTGCTTTTTAATTTATCCTGCTTTTGAATCAGTAGTAGTAGTAGTAGTCAGATGTCACGCTTTTTATTATTGTCTTGTGTAGCAGTAGTACAATGCTAATCGTTATTTTGTTATAGTATTTTTCGCCACTTAAAACATCTTTTTCTCGTGCACACTTGTCGGATTGTCAATCCGATAGTTGTTATTAGAAGGCAAGATTTTCACCTTCCTGTAGGCTGTCTCCGATTGACAATCCGATTAGTGTGCACGGAAAAAAGATATTTTAAGTGGCAAAAATAAACGTTAACACTAATAACGATGAGCGCTGTAGTAGTAATAGTTGTAGAGGTAGTTGGACATGGAATCCCGACTAGGAACATAATTGTGCATCCAATGGGGGAAGAGGTAGTGCTTGCATACGTTTGGGAATCCATTGGCAACTAATTGCTCCTGTAGTGTTGCTCCAATTAATTAAGGGGCATTCTTGACAATTAGGGCTTAGAAAAGAAGGGATGTGACTCTGGGCTCCGGGTGGTAGGAGAGAACGAGCTCAAAGAAAACTTGGTGAAATGGTAATAAGCCTTCTCTACTTTAGGGACAACATGTGTTAGAAAAAATACGGCATCAATAAGAAAGCAACACCACCAAAGCTAAATACCCAAATATGTGCGTGGCATAACTTTGTCATGTGGGTCAAACCTATACCGTCATAGAATCTTGGAGAATTTCTTGTTAATATGGTAAATCGTCCTTCAGCTCGTCCAAAAATCCTATGTCAAAGTATGGTTCGAAGTTGTAAAGAAACGGTTGTCAAAGTCCTTAAGAGAAGATAAGAATGAAGGCGTCGAGGTTAGAGTTATGTGTGACACAGAGAGAATGTTGAGCAACTCAACGTGTTAGGATTGTATATACACCTAGGAATTTGAGAGTTTGGGAAGGTCTTCAGGGTACAAGAGCTTTTCTGGCTATGTTTACAAAGTGAGAGATCTTACTACTAGCACCTCAATATCGCATCGCCACATTTATACATTATTGGCGATATATCGGTTATCGTATCGCACAACGGGTAAAAATGAGCCGATCATACTTTTCGCATAGTTCGGTGAGGTCAACAATCGGGTACCAGAATCTGGCCGTAGGCTTTTTTTTTTTTTTTTTGGTTTTTGAATCACCCAGCCGAATCCGGCCGGCCCCCAAAATTTGGCACCCGAATCCGTTCCGTATCGGACGCGGCCGGACGGTACGGATAGTGATAGAATTCGGGTACCCTACTGTGACCTCTGATTGGAGCGGTTCACCCGATTAGATACGCATCATGGGTTGCACATTCGTTTTACAACTCTATTAAAATCAGTAAATTACAGTAACTATTGAACCAGTTTCCGTACTGTAATTTCGTGAGTACGTTGTGTGTTAGTCCGTACATTTCCCTCTCCCTCCCTCTCTCTCTCTCTCTCTCTCTCTCTCTCTCTCTCTCTCTCTCTCTCTCTCTCTCTCTCCTGAAATCATCAGCCTGTCGGAGACTTTACGCTTTCAGTTTTCCATCTCCAACGATGGCATCCACCGAAACGGAAGATCTACCCCGTACGATCGTACGGAGGATTGTACGGAACCGCTTGATGCAGTACAGCGGTCTCCGTGACGTACAAGTGAACAGAGACGCTCTCCTCGCACTTGCAGAAGGAGCCAAAATCTTCATCCACTATCTCTCTGCAGCGTAAGATCAAAATTCTATTTTATTTGCACATCATCATAAATCTTCATCCACTACCTCTCTGCAGCTTATAATTAAAACTTTATTTTATTTTCACAACATCGTAAATATTCATCCACTACCTCTCTGCAGCTTATTATTAAAACTTTATTTTATTTTCACAACATCGTAAATATTCATCCACTACCTCTCTGCAGCTTAAGATAAGAATGCTATTTTATTCTTCAGCGCTAGGTTTTAGGGCTGCCTTCAATGGTGCTAAATGGTTTTAGGTTTTCCGTTTAACAGCAAACTGAACTGTTTACACATAAAGACAATGTGTCAGTGCTCAGGCCTCTATTCAAACGCTTTTTTCTGGTCGAGTCCTTTTTATCCTTTGCCATTTTTTTCTCATTGTCTTCTTCTCTATTTTCTTTTTCTGGTCGAAACCTTTTTACAACGATAACTTGTTTACAATAAATTTTGATTTGTGGTATTTGATGAATAAGAGGTCGAAAATGAATACCTGTAACATTTTAATGAACAAATGTGGAATAAACAAAGACCCTAGCTCAATTGGCTATAAATATGAAACAACCTTTAAATATGGTTCTGACATTTAGCGCTTCCCCTCATAACATGTCTTTAGATTTTATTTACACTCCTGTCACATCCTCAGTTGGTACACCGAGTATCGCTATTAGTGTTAATGTTTTTTTTACCACTTAAAACATCTTTTCTCCGTACACACTTGTTGGATTTTCAATTTGAGACCGCCAATCGGAAGCTTGGAATCTTACCTTTCAATCCGACATGTGTGTAAGTAAAAAAGATGTTTGAAGTGGCGAAAAAATTGTTAGCACTAATAGCGATACACGGTGTACACTTCCCTTCACTATTAGAGTTAGTCACTCTAATTCGAGTGAGTAGTTTTTTGGCCCAAAATTGTACATTATTCGCTATTTAGTTTATTGGCCCTCAATAACCCGCTCGGCAAATTATAAGTTGTAGTACTGCTATTAGAGTGGTAATGCTAATAATTCACTAAGTCTATGAGCGAATGTATCATACAATTTTTTTTTCAAGTATTTTTGCTTAATACTGTCTCTATGTTAGTCTGGACCTTATTCGAGAGAAGTGTGTGGACTTACTACTTTACAAGTGTCCATACACGCCCTTCTTCTCGAGGGCATGTATTCTAGTGGGAAGATGTTGTTTTCGTTCCAAGCAATTAGTCCTTATCCCTCCCTCTCCTTTCTTCTCCTCCTCCCTCCTTCCCCCCCCTCTCCCTTTTGGCTCTCCTACTTTTCCTTTTCCCTGATTCCTCTTCTCCCTATTGTTTTATTGTTTTATGGTGTACCAGAGCCAATGAGGTTTGTCATGAAGGAAAAAGACAAACCGTCAGCGCCAATGACATTCTGACAGCTGTCAAAGACCTCGGCTTCGGGGAGTTTGTTCCTCCACTGGAAGCAGCCCTGGAAGGTGTGTGACGTGACAACAACATGTTGTGTTGATATTTTATCAAACTGGTTCATGACATATCAGAACAGTATTTATACAGGAATTAGTGTGGACTGTCAATGGGAGTTCATTTTATTAGTTTATCAAATTCAAAACATCCAGACAACAATTACTAAAGATGGTGGATGAAAATTTATCAAATTGCTTTATCAAATTTCAAAATTGGATTCACACAACAATTGATGCGGACTGCCAATGGAAGTTCATCATTGATCAAATTTCAAAACTTCCAGACAACAATTAATGTGGACCAAGGATGAAAGTTTTTCAAACTACAGTGTATCGTTGTTATTCTGTGCACACTTGTCGAATTCTTAATTTGACGGTTGTGATGGAAAGGTTAGGATCTGATAAGTGTGTAAGAAAAATTGATAACATTGACAATAATAACGATACAATGTGTTGATTCACAAGGTGTGTGTTTTTTTTTTTTTTTGTAAAAAAATTTTGTGGACTGTCAATGGACGTTTATCAAATTATGTCACCAAATCTCAAATCATTGCCATCAAGTGGAAATTTCTTAAATTCTTCTGTCAAACTTTAAAACAGTATTCACTCAATAAAAACACCATTGGTGAATGTCATAGATGTCTCATTCGTACGGATTTTGACATTTTTACGAAATTTCGTTATTTTTTTTAGATTTTGAACCTTTCGTAAAATGCGTATACTTTTCGTACGGATAATATGTACGGATAAAATGTACGTAAATAATCAAATAAGGGGTGAACGTACACCGTGAATCGTTATTAGCGCTAAACACTATTTGGGGTTCAAGGCCTAAACGCCAACAAAATGTCAAAAACTAACGCTAATTTATAGACCTAACAGTAATTTGGATGTAGCCGCGATAGTCTTTGTTCACATGTTCGACGCTTGAACATGTGAGAACAGATTCCCGCGATTCTCCCTCGTCTTTATGATCGAGAATCAAATCTGAGTGCGCTTTTTCGTGGCGACGCACTCAATTTCCCGTGTCGACGCCGTTATCTGACACTTATTCTGTACGTCTATACAAAATAATGAGCAGTTTGCGTACGAACCGATTCATTCTTTATACTACACTATTTAAATTTTTCAAA
>JBBHKE010001760.1:255999-279051 GCA_037447655.1 Zygnema cylindricum
TACTGTACAATACATACTTTTATACAAGGCTTGCACCTTGTTTGGCATATTAATATGCCATACTTGGCATATTAATAACGACTACCAATTGCTTGGGTACAATAGTGCTATTTTTTTCTTAATATAGCTTAAAGATAGCGCTATTGTGGCCATGGCTACATAACACGGTTATGTAGCTAATAACCATCCGGGTTTTTACCCCGTATAACCAATAACAGTTTACCGGTTGATAAATGTTGTGATAAAAAAGAGAATTTCATAAGGTTTAGATAGAGCTCACGCTGACAGGTGTGATTTTTTCTATTGTGCTACCGCCAAGACATTTCGTGACACTAAGATGTGCTGTCTTTTTCATGCTGTATATAAATTAAGCGTTAGAATCACAGTGCTTTACAGAACCGCCATCGTGTTATCTTTTTTAGTGTGGACAGTCGCACTCGAGATAGATTTGGAATACTTTAAGAGAAAAAATAGTGTTGTAAATAGTTGGCCATTTGACAATAACCAATATGCCCCATTTTTGGGCCTACCAATAATCGATGTATTGGCACAATACATCGGTACCGGTGTTATCGCGATAGAAATTCGATATAATTCTTTTTTTATCGTGATAACATGGGTTCGTTAACCATCAGCAATAATTATACGGTTCATACCGTATAATTATACGGTTTGTTCCACGTTCGGAACATATTTTCATACATAACATGTCATGCTAACACAGTGAAAAAATATAATAAAATATATTAAAAAGTATTGTTATATAGCGTATTATATTTTTTTCCACTTATCGCGGACAAGGAGTTTGTTAGTCTCAGAACGATATATCAAGACCCGTCATCGCTTGATAACTGATAAATATCGGTATCAGTCTTATCGCGATAAGTCTTGACCCGATACACAAAACTAAAAAAGTGACTGCATACTGAGGCACTTGCCGACCTAATTGTAACGAGTCATTTATTTAATAATGTACTTTTACTTTTTGACAATAAGTTTATTAAACATAAACCTTTATTTTGTGGATAACGACTTGTGAAACATTATCGAACGTTAAATGGTGTTAAAAAGTACAAAAAAGTGTAAAAGGTCATAATAATAAATCATAATATTTTTTTTAAACCGTAAAATAGCTTAAATAACTTTAATACTCTTAGATTTTGCTTAATTTGTAGACTATTGTCGCGATTGTCTTTGATGGAGGATTGTCCACTTCATACTCCACACGTGTGTATCGTAGTAAATGCTAGTTCCGCCAATGCGTCGGTCATTGCCGTAAATTCGGTTTCAGGCGCTTGCATGCACATCGGCCGGGTACCTCAGTTGGTAGAGCGAGTATACGGTTAACACAAGGTCCCGGGTTCGATCCCCGGCTTGGCCATTTTCCAAAGTTTGCACTTTGGCGCCCATGCGATATGTAGAATATCGTCGATCCTCAATATGGTGTCGGAGCAAGGGGGCGTTGGCAAGCCACACAAGATGGAGTACATCGTGAGGGGGCGTGTTGGAGGATTGTCCACTTCGGACTCCACACGTGTGTATCGCAGTAAATGTTGGTTCCGCCAGTGCGTCGTTCATTGTCATAAATTCGGTTTCAATGAGTCCTCCCAAAAGGGTAGAGGAGAGGTCCTCGTCGGAAAGGTGCATGCCTATCATCGTGCACTTTCCGGAAGACAATTTGACCGTGCTAATCAAGTCTTGCATGGATTCCGTCGGCTTTTTCAGGGAGTTAAAAAGACGCTCGTTTTTGAATTAGGTGAGCAGCCCATCCGGTTTGAATATAAGTTGCTTGAAGACGAATCCAAGCCTCGGCGAAAGAAGAGGCGCCACGAATAAGACAAGTGCGCTTGGTGGTAAGTGACATCACTAGGCCAGCGTGCGCATCCTCATCATTTTGTTTCCATGTAGCTATTGCCAACTCTTTTGTAGCTTTTTCTGTTGGTGTATCAGTAGAGGAAAGGATAGAAGGTTTTGAAATTCCTATAAAATGGTCCCAAATTTTCTCGTGTTTGAAAAAATGCATGGCTGAAAAAGACTAATCATATCAGTTTTGGCCATCAAACTTATGGATGTTATTAGAAGTGGCATGGCCGGGCCCATAACCTATTGGAGGTGGATTTACAAAAGCCATGAAATTATCCCAAATAAAAATCAATTTCTCTCTCCAATACATTGATCTTTTACTTGTGTATGATTTCATGGCTCCCGTCAATCCACCTCCAATAGTCTCTTACCGATGATCAATACATACATTTTTTCACGTGCCATATATCAAAATATGGGGTCAATATATTGGTAAAGAAATCATGATTTGTTGCGACACAAAAGAGAGAGTACAAAAGCAAGCTGAAGCATAACAAATATTCACACACAAAAAAGAGATTACTCCATGGAAACCAATATATTCCAAGGAGAACTTTTCTCACATAATTTTCTCTTCAACTCTCAAACTCCTCTAAAATCTTAATCATATAAAAAGGGGCAACACTCCCTCCTTGTTAATCTCCACTAACCTCTTAAACTCTTTCAACAAATCCATACACTCCAAAGAGGACCCATGCGAACTCATTGATAAATTGTCTCTCACCACGCCTCAAATATACTTCCTACAAATGTAACATACTAAACCTAATCAAACTGTACATTAAATACGAAAAAGAAACCGTAAATTTAATGCGCCAAATGCACGTGCCAAAAGACGCCTACAAACTGAAACAACAAAGGACTACAGTGGAATTCAACTACACTCTGGACCGACACGAAACTGCAACGTCACAGGACCAGGAAACTGCAGACTAAACTATGACACGAAACGTCAACAAGACCAAACTAAACGGCCGAACGCTAAGTCCCGTGTCGGTCGATTACACGTGTACCATAACAACATCTTTATGAACAAGAAAGTACTTAAAGTACAAAATAGCCAATCAGACGCATCACAAGAAACGCGCGGTGGCAGTACAACCAAAATTAACACCCGTCTAGACAAGGACCACTACGAACCGCTACGAGTGAAGCCGTACAGCGATTTAGTAGAAACGCACACCCGTAACGGAGAAGTACATCAAACCAAAAAAAAGTATAGTATTGTACTTTGACTTCAACACAAATCACGAAACCACAATCGAAACCGAATCACGACATGGGAACTGTAACATCACCGAATCCGCAAACGGCCGATTCTCAACAGTGAACCCAACAAATCATTCTTTTGTCGATATATTTGCTTGACATCTCCATTCAAATTATAGACCGTTGGTCGTCCGTTTGGAAACCTTTAAATAGGAACACTTTCCGTCAGTCTGCACCCGTAAACGTCGTGTCCCCTGGCCGACGTCACCAAAAGGGTCAGATGTTGCGTCAATCGTTGTGTTGTTTTGGGTCGCGTCTACAAATGCCCGTACGAACGTCTAGAATAGTACAATCGTACTCAAACTTTTCAATGAAAATTACACAAAACAAACCCCCCTAGCCCGGGGGAGGACGCTGGATGGGGGGGTTGGAACATGCCGGCGATTTGTAACTGCAATAGCCCGTCAATGGAGGATAAAAGCTTGCGCTCCTTGTTAAGGCACGAACGAACAATGACGATAAAAAGAACGATTGAAGCAAGAGGGCTCTTAGTTCCTCGTCTCTCAAACGATCACCCACCACAAAGTACGGAGAAACTCATCCAAAGCATCACCCAAAAGACCAAATATCACGACTACCATTAAAAATATTTCATCCATATTACTTAGGTGTGTAAAATCACGCTCCTTCTTAGCCGCATCACGGACGACCACCCCAACATGTTGACCTGCTTCACCGACGAGTGTTTTTGAGGTTGGTTTCACCAAAACAATGTCACCAAATATGCGGCGATCACCATCCAATATCACAATACCAATTTGACTTCAAGGAATAATATGTGAAACCTCTCGCTGAACAAACTATACCCCCTTCAAAAGCGATAGTCGCAATGGTATCGCTAATAGTGTCGTTCGCTTGAATTGACTCTCCTCCTTAGGAGCAACGAAGCAAATGGGCGTCATCGGGCTTAAGTACACAATTACACTGACAAACAAAAGAGTTAAGGTGGATGAGGGAGGCCAAGCCTTAACCTGAGGGTTGTGGTGACTAGAGCAGGAGTGGAACGTAGAGTGGGTAAAATAGGTGTAGAAAACTACCAAGTTCCTGAACTAGGACCACTGCGGGAGAAAGCAAGCACTCGAAGAATCACATAGAAGCGTCGCAGATTTTGTCGGCAGTGGAAAGTCGCTTCTCACATTATATAGAGTGTCAAAAAGCATGTCGTCGAATTTTGATTCGATTTTAAGGCTTTGCACGGCAACCGTACACGTGTGTAATTATTTTATTCAACCTAGGACCTGGTGACTTTTGCTCCTACCTTTTATACACGGCAACCGTACAGGGCGTGTGTGTAATTTGTTCAACCTAGTACCTGATGACCTTTGCTCCTGTAAGAAATACAGAACGCGTTGCAGCCGCATTTTTGTTCCCATTGACTCATAGCCTATTCCCACCGGAAAAAAATTCACTTCCGCAACAGACGGGCGTTTGAATAATGTACGGCTTTCCGAGCACCGTCTGTTCTCAAAATATTTGAGGATATTGAAGTCGGGTTAAGGTTGCGTCTTTCTTTGAAACAGGCCAACAGTAAACCCAAAAGATGACGAAGCCAAAACAATATCCGAACTGCTATTTCATTGTTTTAGCGCGAAAAAACTGTCCAACTTTGAACCACCGTCGTCGTCCTTCAGGCTTCAAATTACAGGCTTGTTTTCCCGCCTATGTTTTATAACGTCGAAGGGTGTGACGTGTCATACGACACCTTCAATCGGAGTTACGTGCCAAAATTTTGGTGTGAACAAGCTTGTTTTCGATGAGTTATGGGAAAATCAACGGAATGGACATAAAGTTACAAATGCTCCGGTGGGAATAGGCTATCACTACACCGCCAATCGCTATTAGCGTAATGAACGCTAATTCTGTCCCGCTTTTTTTTTTATTATTCTCAAATAGTTTAACTTATTCTGTTTTTTTCTATACGCCATTTAGGGTTAATTTCCAAGCACCGTACAAAACGAAAGTACCTTGTCTTTTAAGTAGTGTGGTGTTCGGCAAGTGTCAGACCGTACAAAATTGTACCTTTCTAAGTGAAAATGTAAAATTCATTATGTTTAGTAACCGCGGACGCATGAGAATGCGTGTTCTAAAAAGTGGAAAAAATCAGGTCGTAAAAAATCCCGATCGCACATATTCGTCCGACAACCGCGTTTCGACTGTGTGAACGTACGATTTGTGTACGATTTGTCAGATTTTGTACATGTACCTATATTAGTGTAAGCATGTTTGCGACCGACATTTATTTTTTTCAAAGACCCAAATTAGCATTAGTAAACAGTTAGAATGTATGTTTTTTAATTTTCAAATTCCTCATTACCGTAAATCACTGTAATTATTCCTTTACGCTAAAGAAACCTGTACGCTAAGGCCTGTTCTCCATTAGGCGGTCCCAGTAAACATGCGGATACGTCTATCTCTAGTGTTTACTGGCACGGCCTTCCATTATGTCGTGCCAGTAGACATCGTTTCTCAATTATGATTGGCGCCACGTAGGTTAATTTTCAGATTCTTAAATTTTAGAAATATTAGGGCACTTTCCCACGTAACCGGAACTTTAATCTTGTAACTTTGTTTCTAGCGAAGATTCTCCGTACAGCTTTCAGAGCATTCCGATGTAGCCGCGAAATAACTTGTTACTTCAAAAATGACAAGCATAGACATGTACGAAACATGTGACACACAAACGGTACACAAAATGTTGCGAAACTTCCACTCGGCTTCAATTTCAGACGTCCACCCGCACGCTGAACAGTTTCCGTCACTTCGCAATGTATGTACGCCGCATTGTCGAAGTGGAGGCATTGCAGATGTTTAGGGTTTGTGACATTATGACGTCACGCACGTCACGTTCAATTATGGCAGCGCCGACGTCATAAATTCTAAAAATTTCCGCCATGGTTTCCCGATTCTATTTTTTTATCTTTTCTCACTCTACTTGCCATCAAAATACGCCCAAAGAAAGTAAAAACAAATCGTTTTCAGAGATCTTTCATTTGATACCATTATAGACGTTTTTCGTTGCAAGAATTGTGAGATAGACGCGGTAGTGGGAGAGGGGGAGAGAGAGAGGCGCCTTCACGGGACTTCGCTTTTGCGAAATGGCGTCCGTCGGTCGAGACCCCTCCTCGGCCCCTGTACGGAAAAAAGCGCACGGAAAAAAGTCACGCACAGGTTGTAAACGTGCAGTGGGTTTTTTTTGTTTGTACTCTGCGCACAAAAAATGTCAAAAACTTATGACACGTGCGACAGAGTCTGCCTATTTGCTCACCTCATGGAACTATATTTAAAATCATCTCGCGAGGTGATTTTAAATAAAGTTTGAAAATGAGCTGAAAGGACGCGAAAGTGGGTCGAAACGTGCTAAACGACAAACTTCATCTCGCTAGACGACAATCTGCAGTACACATAAAGTTTTAAGGTAACGCAACTTGTAAGGTGGTAATTTCAATATTTTGATACGGCTGCAGATTTTTCCGTTTTTTTCGTTTTTTTTCAAGTTACAGAGGAAAACGACACACAATAAGTGTAACTTTAGCACATGGGAAAGTGCCCTTATTCAAGCTGAGAAGCTGTACATACTATTTGTACGGGTGGAGGTAGTTAATGCTTCGTACGAAAACTTTGAGACCAGATTTTAATTTTGAAATTGAAAATCCAAATTTTGAAACGGAATGTCAAAAAGGCGCCGCAAACTTTTAAGGTCAACGGATGTCAGGAGGAGCGTGCGAAGATATTTCGGTCGACCTTCATACACCGTGGCGGAAGGCACATAGCGTGTATGACGTGTTCGATTCTCATTGCTGTGGTGGATTTTTTTTAGCTTTTCACGTGTACCAATGTTGCGCGACCAGTGTGAAGAAACTCTCCTCGCCGAGGAGAGTCTCTTCAAACTGGGACGATGTGCGTGATTGCTTCGCGAATCTAAAAAAGTGAAAAATCCAACGGTCGATGCTTACGCCTATATTATTGGAGCCATCCAGTAGACATGTTTCGTCATGTTTCTTCTGACAAAATAAAATAAAATGGTAAGATTCTGTACAAAATAGTACGGCATCCAGTAAACATCCCCACTTTTCCTCTAATGGAAGTTCACCCTAATAGCGATTGGCGGTGTAGTTTCGCTTCTTGTCAGATTCCTGTATTGTACCTTCCAGCCTGCAGCACCAGCTACCTTTTGTCGTACATGCGCGCTACCGCCAAAAATAATGACGTCGCCAACTGCAGGAAGTTTCCTCTCCCTCTCCTCATAATGCCGCCTCCCGCCAAACGCAGCAGGATTAACATCGCGCTCTTTCATAAAGCCTGCGTTTATTTTTGGGGAATGATCAGCGAAAGCGTCATTTTAATTAGACGAAAGCGTCAATTTTGGTTGGGCGCAAGCGCCTATGTCAGCCTGTACAAAATAGTACAGTTTACGTACACATTACAACATGTTTTGTACACAGATAAGTACACCGCCAATCGCTATTAGAGTCAAGGATTAAATAGCGTCAAAAAACAATTAGCGTTATTGATTCTAATTTAGTGCCTGAGACGTGGCAGATTATGGTCCACGTCCTTAAATAGCGTTATTAATTCTATTTCAGGTTTTGGGGTCAAACTTTAGGGGCACCGAATTACCATTATACTGTACAGTACACCGCCAATCGCTATCAGCGTTGTGTACGCTAATCCCGTCCCGCTTTATTTATTTTTATTCTTCAATAGAATTATCCACACTATTTAAAAAAACCCTAATTCCTAATTAGAGTAATCGATTTCTTCGAAAATTTCCAAATTCCCAATTAGCGTAAACCACGCTAATTATTCGTATACACTAAAGAAACTTCTACGCTAATAGCGATTGGCGGTGTACTGTACTGTAGTGAGAATTTGATGAAGTTAGAAACTTAGAAATAATAGTCGCGGGCGACCCGGTGCTTTGCCCTTTGGGTGCCAAAGGCATTTCGTTTTTGTACAGTACAGTACCATGTAAAATGCGGTAGTACTGTACCTATAATGTACGAACATCATCTTACGTGACGCCTTCACTGAAATATTCTATAGGCGGTACCGAAATGTTTCGTTAACGGCCTACTTTAAAAGTTCGATGGCCGATGAGGTACGAAAGACAAAACTCAATCGACGGCGACGGCGCTTTCCGCGCTCTCGAAACGATACATTCTGCCGGCGGTACGGCAAAATGTTTCGTTGACGGCCTACTTTGGAAGTTTACCGGCCGTTGTGGTTGCCCGTATGATTTGGTACTACAAATGTCGGTTCTTAGATTGTCCGTTCGTAAACTCTCAATCGACGGCGGTTGCCGCGGTTTTGAAACTATCGATCGACAATCGATCGGTCACTTCCGTACACTCATTAATCACCATTTTGTCGTCTTGCCGGCTCTTCCATCTTCCTCCGCGTGGCAACCCTTCGGTCAGTTTACGACTCCCCCGGTCCATGAACCCTCTCGTCCGTACAACTCAAAAAAAATCGTACAGTTCCGCACGCGTTTTCTGCAGTTTTGTTCTCGTCTCCCAATCCGTACAAATCTAAAATACCGCAGTTTCTCCGCGACTTCTCCACGCT
This sequence comes from Zygnema cylindricum, assembly GCA_037447655.1. NCBI lineage: Eukaryota > Viridiplantae > Streptophyta > Zygnematophyceae > Zygnematales > Zygnemataceae > Zygnema > Zygnema cylindricum. Next base: position 264,697 of record JBBHKE010001760.1, read on the forward strand.
CCCTGCCGCTACAGTACCGTACCGCCGTTTACTTTACCGCTCGCCCGTTCCATGCTTCCAACTTTTCCCGTTTTCCCGTTCCCGTTTTCTTTTCTTTAGCCGCCGCCGAAAAATTCTTCCCACTGGCCCGCCAAATCTAACGGCCTAGATCTCTCCCGCCGGTCGTCCGACGACTCCGTGGGTCGCCGAGCGTCGTCGCTGCTGCAGCCGCTGTTCGATTGATTTAACGCCTAATGAAGTAGTAAGACAACATAGTGGATGGAAATTATATTTTGAATAGTTTCGAGTTTGAACCCAAATTCTAATGTTTTCTCAACAGTTTTGTAACAGGTTAAATCAATTGTAAAAACACATAATTCGCAAAGAACAAATCAACTAAATCCTCAATGCAATTTAGTTTTATAGGATGCAATTTTACAGTATTATTTTCCATTTTTTGTCAACTCTTTTTTTCTATTTATTCTAAAATAGTTGAAGGAAATTTGTTCGACATGTGCATTCTAAGCCCCTCCGATTTTTGCGACTTTTTTTTTGAAGGTTTCGGAGAGGCTCTCCCCATTATCAGGTTTTGTTTGAGGATATTGTGTCAATGACCGAAAAAAAATAAAATAAAAATTATCCCTTGTTTTTGCATTTATTTGGAAAATTAATAAGCTATTTATAGAAAAAATGAAACCAAAATCAAAATCACAACTATAACTAAAATATATAAATCAGAATTGGAATCAGAAAGTGGAAAAGAACCAAAACCATACTCGGAATAAAAACGAACTTAAAATAAAATGAATGATGCTATTTAAAAAAAAAAAACTTAATATATATATATATATATATATATATATATGAACATGATCCTCTTTTTCTTGCTATCCCTATCCTGTCTTCCTTTTTTTTTGTATCCACTCTTTGTTTCCTCTCCACTCTTTTACTGAGCAGAGTGGATGGACAACCAGACACCAACGTGAGGACCTTTGTGGTGGAGACCAGAAGCCAGACACACGTGTCTCGGTTAAGAAAATCGGGCATCGGCATATCGCCATGTGGCAGTGCCGGAGAACTCATAAATTCCATCCGCCAGCTGTACATGCAAGGGGAGCCAGCTCACGTCCGCATTCGGAGGTTCCGCAAGGTTTACTTTTTTGACTTTTTAAAAAAAATTAAGTATACTTTGAACTTGTACTTTAGAAATTTGACATGGTTTAGCTGGATTGACAGTCAGTTGCAAGCTCGTCATACCAATGTCAATGACAATCGGTAGATCTCAATGTAGATGTTAATTTCACAATTTGTTCTGAATGTCAATGTCTAATGACATTTTCGTTGCGGATTAATTTCAATTTCAGTTTCGTTGTCGTTCAACACATATCATTTGTCAGCTTTTCTCAAATCATGCCTCTTTTCTTAATATGTGAAGTCGCTTGTCTCAATTGTAATGGCCCTTACCTCATTTTCAATGTCACTTATCTCAATTTTGATGTCTGTTATCAAAATCGTAATGTCAATATAGATTGAATTCATTTTTTTCACCGAAATCATGAACACAATGTTGATGGATTCCTCTTTGATTCCAAATTTGCTTTGTCAGCTTTGTGTGGCTTTGGTTGCTTTGCTTGTGTTTAAGAAAATCCTTAATCCTTTGTCAGGAATACTCTGTTTGAGAAATTTAAGAGATCTGTGATTTTCAAAAACAAAAAAAAACAAACAGTACTGCTGTTGAACTGAACCTAAAAACAACAAAGAAGAAAGATTCAAGGACTATAGACTATGGACTAATAATGACTATATAACAACTAATTATAAAAACTATTAATAAATAAACACTATTTAAAAAAAAAACATTTGAAGTTGTCAGCGAAAAAATATCTTTCGGTGAAAGGGAATTAAAACAAGAGGGAAGAAATTAGCATGTTTTAATAATAACATGTTTATCAATGTTTGGTCAAATTGCAGCAAATTATTCCGGGCTTCCCTCGGCTCCTCATTTCTTGAATCCTAATTCTTCAATTCCGGGAAATTTCGATTACGGAATAAATTTCGCATTCGCGGCTTCAGGTGTCCTTAATACAACAAATTGCCAAGGGGTGAGACCAACAGGGTTTTGTGAAGTGAAACCAGGATAACTGTGGGTAATTCTTAATACTATTTTCCCGAGAATGTGCATGGATCCACTTTGTACAAAACTGGCGTCACCTCTCCCTCTCCTCTCCCCTCCCTCTCCCTCTCCCTCTCCCTCTCCCTATTCCTTCCCCTCTCCCTATTCCTTCCCCTCTCCCTCTCCCTTCCATGAAAACGGCTTGTGCAGACCTTTTTTGTTAAAAATTGATACTCATCAATTTCTTTCCCACAACTTAATGTTTTCTTCGCGACTTGACTGGGTCTTGGAAATCGAATATATTGATTTATCGAACCATAACGAATGTATTCATAAAAGGAACATATTTTATTGATCGACTATATTTATTAAAACGAACCTGTTGATTGAAACAAAAAACCTTGTGTAAAAAATTATACTTGTCGTTCTTCCTTAACTTACATAAAATTAAATATGAAAATGTTCGTATTTTGATGTAGATATTACTTGAATTCACGTTGTTATCATTTTTTATTTTTTATTTTCTTTTGACACATGATACGCGTTGCATCTCTTTTACGACCCAATTATTACAATTCCAAACCGTAAAAAATAATTATCCGAATGAGGTACAGCGATGTAATAATCATTTATTATTACGACGATTCAATGATGATACTATTAATTGCTCTCATTTTTTACTTTGTCAAAAGCTTTTTGTATAGAAGGATAAAGGATAGGAGCGGAGGAAATTTTGATAAAGGTTGGATAAAGTAGAAGAATTTTCGTCTTGTTTTGACAAATTAACTGCAAAAGATATTATCCTATTTTCTCGTGTTTGTCTTCTTGTTCTCCTTCTCAGAGAAGCAATGGCTTCTAAAAGCTTCGGATAAGTCAATTTCCTACTTTCTTATTCTAATTTCTCTTTTGAAACTTATGCTGTCTGATTGAGGTTCTCTTTGTGTAGCTAACTTTAATTGAATTGTAGCTAACTTTAATCGAATTTTTCTGTCCATGTCAGTCAAAGGTTTTTTTTGTTGAAACTTTTGGATGTCATTATAAATACGTTTATGTTTTCAAGGTTTTTACACCCTTGAATCGATATTTTTTTTGTGTTGTTTATGTCACTGCGTTCTACTCTTTATGCTACTTTTATATTATTTATGCCGTCTTTGTAACCTTCAAGTGTGTTGTGTTTGGACCTCAAATTATGAAATGTTCTTGCCACATTTGAAATTTTGCATGTAGTTTTAAGTTCCTTTAAGAAAACTTTTTTTGGTTTTCTTGTCATGAAACCTGAGTTACACGATTATGTCTGTGTTCCGTAAGGATGTTTTTTTGTTTTCTTGTATGGATAGTCCGGGTTAATGACATTTTCATGTTCTCTCAAATTCTATTATTTATTTTTTCAGCTTTTCTATCTGTCAAAAATTAATGGTAATGGCAACTCATTCAATCTTGTGTGTGCCATTCCCAAATCAGATGTGGCTTGCATGGACTAAAAGCGTTTGCCACAACTTGATTCACATTGCTTTTCATTTTCAAATATTCATCCAATTAGTTTGATTCCGGTTAGTGTGAACCATAATACTGAGATCAAACTGTTCACTGTATCTAGCGTGTGTCATTTGGGGAAAGTTTACGAGGCCAGTTAAGAAGTTCATCATTTTATAGTGCACCTTCTTTTAGTAAGTTATAACCTATTTTTAAATTTCCGTTTCAAGAATAACTTTTGCAAGAAAGGCAATGACTAAATGGCTAATATTTGCTTGTACATAGGATGAAATGGATGGCAAATTGGAATACAAAATAGACAAAAATAAGCAGTTTTTTCATGCATTATTTCGTCACATGCAACATCTTATTCGGCGAGGATGCCATCGTACAGCTCTTCAAATTTGCCAGCTTATTCTTTCTTTAGATCCTGAGGATTCGGGTCAGTTTTTAATAAGCACACATTTCCGTGGAAGCCACGCTAGTTTTTCTGCCTTTGTTTGTATTTTTTCTTCGTTTGTTTGTTTCTTTCTTTGTTCATTTGTTTTTTTTTTGTTTCTGAATTTGCCAACTGTCGATTCTTTGCAGGTGAGTGTGGGAAGTCTGGCGGCCTTAACGGTGGTCAGCATTTCCGTCCTTATCCTCCGCTATATGACGCCAATGTCACAACATCCGCCTCCACGTGTCAAAGTCGCAAAACCACCACCTGTTCTTGTCAAAGCTCTCCCTGTACTGGCCCCTCGTCCTCGGGCCTCTCTCCTTCTGCCACCTGGCAGTCCGGATGTCTCCTAATAGTCGCGAAGAGAAGGGAGAGAGGAAGTAGTTTCACTGGTTGACTCTCTTCTCCCCTTGTCTTTACATTTTTTGCTGTAATCCTAAATTACTTTTGTGGCTAGTAATATCATGAATATCGGTCTCTATATTTGAATCACAAAAGCAATGGCCGGGTTTTTCCGAAAATGTATGTTTCTTTGTCCACACTAATTGTTGTTTTGACATTGAGATAGTATCGAAGGCTCCCCTGATCACCGATAACTAATTTTGGAATTTTGATTTCCAGTTTCTAATTTCCAATTTCCGGTTTCTAAGTATCTGAAATTCTTAGTTTTGATTTCGATTTTTGAATTTTGATTATCGACCCATTTTTGAATTTTGATTATTGATGTCTGTTGTTTGATATCTAGTCGTCCAAACGCAGCCCCGCATCTTTTTGCCGATGGGACGTGACGGTCTACTTCCCGCCTGGATCTATCGAGTCCACACTAATTCCGGTGTCCTGATCAAGGCCACCATTATCACGGGCTTTATGGCGGCAACCATGTTCTTCTTTATGGACATCGATCAGCTCACAGGAATGGTAATGTGGTCTATCACCTCAGTCATTGGTATATAAGACCAGAAAAAGATTAAAAGTAAAAAATCAGATACCAAAGCTTTAGGCCAGTTTTTAATAAGCACACATTTTCGTGGAAACCACGCTGTTTTTTCTACCTTTGTTTGTATTTTTTTTTTGGTTTTTTCTCTTTCTTTGTTTGTTTGTTTTTTTTGTTTGTTTATGAATTTGTCAAGCCTTCACGGCGGTCAACATTTTAGTCCTTATACTCTGCTATGTGACGCCGATGTCACAGCCGCCGCCTCCACGTGTCAAAGCCGCAAAATTGCAACTTGTCTCTATTAGAGCTCTCCTTGTACCGGCCCCTCAAACTCGTGCCTTTCTCCCTTTGCCACCCAAGAGTCCGGATGTCTCCCAATTTGCAATTTCTGGACCGGCAAGTTTGGGGGAGTCCGCGGCTCACAGATTGTCTTGCCAGGTTTGGCCGATTTGGGCGACAGAGTGGAAACATCTCATTCGTCTTTTTCTTCCGTACCGTTGTTTCCGAACTTGGAGGATGCGATGTTCCTGAGGTGTCCATTGCTTTCGGAGGACGAAAAGAGAGAGGAGAAGAGAGAGGAGGGAGGAGAGGAGAGGAAACAGGAGAGGGAGGCGGAAGGGACATGTCGCGTGTTGATAGAGGCTCCCACGAATGGTGGTGTGCCAGCTGGCGCCTATGTGGCAGTTTCCAATTTGAGCACGGAAGTTCAAGTTCCTAGTCTGGCAGGTGAGGGAGGAGAGGGGGAGAGGGAGAGGGAGAGACGGAGTAGGAGAGAGAGGGAGGGAGGACAGCGGGAGAGAATTTCAATTTCAACAAACGTCGACATTATTACAGTGTTATTGTTTTCTATAATTGAGACGACGAACTTTTTTCTGTTTTTTTATATATATAGTATATTTATATATATATATATATATATATATATATATATATATATATATATATAGTTTTTTTCTCAAAGATACTTGTGTAGGGTTATAGGGGCTTGATTATCACATTATCATTACGAGATTGAAGGTTTATAGGGGTTTGATTAATACCCAATTTAGGGTTCTATAATATTTTTTTTGATCATTAAAATTGTTTAGGCTATAACAAATCAAAATATTTGTCATGTTTTTCGACATGAACAAAAATATCAGTAATACTTGCTTACTTGCAAGTAACATCATAAAAAAAACAAAGTAACCAAAGTATTACCAAAACAAAGTATTCAAAGTATTTGTATTGTATTTCCAAAAAAAAAAACCAATGTCTGTGATGTTGGTCATATAGAAAAAAACAAAGTAATCAAGTATCATCAAAACAAAGAAGTCAAAGTATTTTTGTTGTATTTAAAAAAATATATATACGAATATTTGTAATGTTGGTCAGTCTTTGAGCTGATAATGATGTTCAACAACTTTCTAAGTCTTTAGACAAAGTTTGTTGATCGAAAAAATACTCAAAGTAACAATGTAATCTAACAAACAAATATGATGAATGAAAACAGGTGTTTGTAATGTTGGTCAGCCTTCGAGCTGACAGTGATGTTTATGCAACCTTCTAAGTCTTAGGACTAAGTTGGTTGATCACAGAAAAAAAAAACAAAGTACTCAAAGCAATCAATCTACTATAATAAACAATGAAAATCAAAAAATATTAAGTGATTATAATGTTAGTCAGCCTTTGAGTTGATAATGATGTTTATGCAACCATCTTGGTCATCGACTAAGTTGCTTGATCGAAAACAAAAAAAAATACTTAAAGTAATCAACATATTATAACTATCAAAAAATATAAAAGAAAATATGTGTTTGTAGTGTTAGTCGGCCATCGTGTTGGTAATGATGTTGTTCCAACCTTCTGGGTCTTTGGACTAAGTTGGTCGAATCCTTGTTAAGTCTGTTTTTTTTCTTATTTTCTTTGTTATGTTTACATGTGTTTCTTTCGTTTTTGTTATGTGATCAAGGTCGTATTATGGTTATTTATTTTGTTTGTCTTTTTTTTGTTTTCTTCTTTGTAATATTATGTATTGATATAAAAATATAAAATATTTATACGCAACTCCTTAATATAAAATAAACAAAAATTATTTGTATTCTGTTTAAACAAATAATGGTTGAATAATGCTAATGGTTTAATGTGTACTACATTTAACATTAAAGTAAGACTACATTTATATTCAATCCATTCATTCATATCGTTCATAAGATTGAGATCGAACTCTTAAATTAACATGAAACTTTTACGCTTAATCAAGCCCTTCACATGAACGAAACGCAAATTAAACCATCCACTTGGCTTCGTCATGTTCTTCTACATACATGAACCTTTCAGCCATGGACTTTGATAGCAAATAATTAATAAACCCGTAAATGCGAGTATTTAGCGTAAAATATTGTCTTTTTCATTAAATGTATTTCTTAGATGTTAACTTCTGTCGCTTAATACGATTTAGTCTGTTGTTTCATTTCTTTGTGTCGTTTTAGTGGACGATTGTGCCCCCATATGGTTAATATTTATCATATATTTATTTTGTTTCAATTAACTGTTGACTATCATTGACAAAGTGTCGTTTCAACATTTATTAGCGTGTTTGTACGGTGTAATTTGGGTTCACGTCTCATTTGTTTCTATCATTTCAACTTATTTCCGGGTTACATATACAATGATGTATTTATGTCGTCAAATTAAAATTTAAGAGTCGCAACGTTTAATAGAGTCAGCCGTTATGTAAAACGCTAATCGTTTCTCCTTTTTTCGTAAGTTTGCTTTAGCCATTACGTTTTTCAACCCAATTGTTAACGATTTTGAGTTCAATATGGTACAATAAACTAATGTTATTTTGATTTTTTTTATTAGTGCGATTTCAAGTGCGAGCGCTATCCTATTAAATCATTATTTGTACCTTTTTACAATTATTTATAGCGAACCTATATTATACTTTTTACGCTAATTAAACCTTACCTTAAATAGTATAATGAAAATTTTTAAATCATTTACTCTATTTAACGTGAAAGACTCGAAATTTAGGGCGACTTAATTAGCGTTATTTATTGTAATTACAATTCGCGGTGTAGTGTACGGTTAACGTGGCGTGATGTGACGGGATTGCACTCGCCAAAATTAAAATTACGATACTGTACGTTACTGTACCGGTATTGATAACACGACACATCGTACGTCACGCCAACACTAAAATTACGGTAGTGTACGGATTTTCACAACACGACAAAGTGTCGTGATGTGACGGGATCGCTCGCGCAAAAATTTAAGGTACGGAATCGAGCGTTTTAAGGTGTGAAGGTCGCGTGTGAGGGGGTCCACGTCGCCCTGCACTCCTTTCACTCCAATTTCGCTTTACGACGCCTCGCGCCGCGCGGCGCGCCGCAAGTATAAATATGTTTAGCGTTTTTTTGTCATCCGTGTTTTTTTTTATAAAAAAAAATCCGAACCAATAACCCTATGACCCTAAACATCCGAGGTACCCGGGCGGTATTTTGCAAAGTGTGCAGGTCTCGGCGTATTTCGCCTCGTGTAGGAGACCTGAACACCCTGTGTAACAGCTAGTGTTCGGTATCGGGTAGTTTCATATCGCGATAATTTCGATATTCGATATATCGAATATCGATCGAACAGATTCCTCGATATATCGTACCGGGACCAACATAAATTATCGCGATATATATCGCAAGCTTGTGACGATTGTATACGTCGACAATACCTGTGGCGGTTGTCAACGTCTACAATGTGGTCGCACGTTATTTTTTGGAACTGCTTTGTGACGCCGCATGTCTTACCGTGACATTGTAGACGTACCGCATTCTAGCCTGGCAGTTTCACGGTAACATTAGTGCGAATTTTGTCAATATATCATATAATTACAATAATTACTGCTCCGATTTATTGAATTAGGGTTCGCACTTTTGCAGCTTTCGCGTTTTTGAACGATAGCTACAAAATAATAAGACTTTATGTGTACACCGTGTGTCCCTATTAGCGTAAATGTTTTTTTTTCCACTCAAAACATTTTTTTCCGTACACGCTTGTCGGATTACGGATCGGACAGCTGCAATTGAAATCCACGAATCTCACTTTCCAATTGGCGGTCGCCATGTGAAAAAAGGACATATGTGCACGGAGAAATTATGTTTTAAGTGGCGAAAAAAATATTTTCAACTAATAGCGATACACGGTGTACCTTTGCACTTGTGAGAAAATACACATTAACGTACAATTATTTTTGAAGGACATATCTTGGAAAGGAAATGAAAAAAAATTGTGTACCTTTGCGCGTGGCATGAAGTACATAATGCCGTACAAATACTTTTTTGGAGGGAGTATCTAGGAAAGGGACTGTCGGGGACAGAGGTTTGAGTACGTACAGTTCAAACTTCGGAGATCTGCGCGACGTGACAGAGGTATAAAACGAGTATTTTATTGCTTTCAAATGATGCCGCTGACTTTGACTTTTGTAAAACTATGTACATGTCGTCGAAATTTGGTCGCGAAAGAGTTTTTTTAAAAAACATTTGAAACGTGTAAAGAGCTTATCACGTGTCGGTCAAATCTCCCCGATAGGTTTGCAGCGGAGAATCCCGTTTGTACATAAAAAGCATAGTTCAAAAGTAGGCATTTTTATGGTAGGCCTTTGGTAGGCGCACAACGTTTGGCACAAAACTCACGCAACGTAGGCATACTGTATGTGTGTGCGCCGTGCACACCCCTGTACGAACGTACGAATCTGACGTATGATCATAGTACAGCGCACGCCGCCGAAGAACTTTTTTTAGCAAACTGACACGGCGTAGGATGACATTGCGAGGGAAAAAAAAAAAACCCGCGGACGAATCTTAAGTTGTGTTATGGGCTTTTCATGTGATCTTCTTAGATCATTACTTTCATCGAAGACCGTCAGATTGTCCGAATCCGACGGTCCAAACAAAAAGTCGCTCAAAACTCACAGAAAAAAAAAATGTCCGTTTCTTTTTCAAATTCAGACATGACGTTAAATTCTATATCGATCCATGTGCAACTCAAACCTGTTACTATTTTATTTCATTTTGCGGCAAGTACAATATGGGTCTTAAGGGTATATTGTATTTTTTACTTACAATAGGCATATTGTATGGGTGTACCTTCACCTACTTTTTAACTATGAAAAAAAGTACTTTTTAAGAGGACAGCTTGTCCTCTTACGCTAGACCTCCATCACCGAAAAAGTAAGGCAGGATAAATTAAAAAGCACGATGGTAAACCATTTGAGTTCCGGGGTACAAAAGGGGTGGCATGGCCAACACATAAAAGCTACCAGGGCAATAAAACTAAAGAGAGCAACGGGAACAACAACAACAACAAGGCAAATAAAAGCACCCAAACCCGAAATGAAAAGCCCGGCAACACACAAATCCAAAACCACAACTCTAACACCAACTCGGGTGCCGTACGTTTTTGTAGCATTACGAACAATAATGTTTTGTCTTTTGAAGGAAACGTGTGTTTTGTCTGTTTTGTAAACGTGTTCACTAAAGATTCTCCAAGGTTATAGGCGTAAATTTGACCGTATGATTTTGGAACACTACACTGCGAATCGTTATTAGAGTAAAAAAAAATTAGAGTAAAAAAAGAGAAAAAAATAATTAGAGTTATGAACTCCACTTTGTGTGATAGAACTTTTTCAAAAAGGAATTTAGAGCGTTGTTCCATTAGGCGGTCTTTGTAAACGTCAAAAATTCGTTTACTGAAGCGACCGTTCCATTGTGACTTTCCATTGTGTCAAGTCAGTAACCGACATTTACTTGGCGTGGCGCACGTTGGTTGGCTACACGTAAGCAGCTATTCCGATCGTGCTAATCCATATAGAATCTTTGACAGCAAGTTGATAACACAAAATTTGTAGTACTAGGTGTGAAAAGGACGTCGTACGTAATGTACGATGATGTACGAAATGTACGGTCATGTAACAGGGAACACATTCTTCTCTAAAATATTCCCATGGCTCTCTCCTACCCCCTCTCTTTGACCTAAAACCTAAGCAGCAGCGGTGCTAGTCTTCATTCTCCTTCGATTTCTTCAAAATGGAACTGTTGGAACTGGAATTTGAATACTATATCCCTGTCTCTCTTTGTCTCCCTCTTTCTCCCTTTGTGTCTGTCTCCCCCTGTGTCTCTTTGTCTTCCTCTGTCTATCTTTCAGTTTTTGGCTTAGTTTCTTCCTCAGTTTTTTGTTCAGTTATTGGCTCATTTTTTGGCTCAGTTTTTTTATCACTTTTTTGTTCAGTTTTTTGTTTTTGGCTCATTTTATTGCTCAGTTTATTGCCCAGCTTATTTGTCAGTTTTCTCTTCAGTTTTTTGCTCAGTTTTTTGCTCAGTTGTTGGCTCATTTTTTGGCTCAGTTTTTTTATCACTTTTTTGTTCAGATTCTTGTTCAGTTTTTGGCTCAGTTTTTTGCTCGGCTTTTTGCTCAGTTTTATGCAATATGTAATATGTACAATGTAATACTATGTAATATACAAAAAAATATAATGTCATTGTATATATACAATAAAACAATATAACATTCTAATGTTATGTTGTATATAATATATATCATTTAATGTATTGTGACATAATATAATACAATATAAAGATGTGTTACAATAACCTAATGTGGTATAATGAATATTTTATAATATACATTAATTTTGTTATATAATGCATTAATTCTTAATAATATAACACAATATAATCATGTAGTATTATACAAAGATAATATAATATAGTATTATATCAATGCCATATTAATGTAGTTTGTTATGTTTGTTCCCTTTTCAGTAGACTTAAATTGTGACTGAAAAACCGTGGTTTTTTATAGTTTTCGTGTTTGGTTGAACTTTGAGCCGTACAATGTTTTACCTCCAAAGGTGAATCCTGACCATGTTTTCAATGTTTCATTTTTGTTTGCTGCTCTGTATTTTCTATCCCTCCATTGACAAAGAGGTGTATGTTGCATTGTGATTTGACTCTCCATTACTGTATGGGTGTATCGGTGGTCCGATAATCGGTGGAGCTTAACTTCTGTGAAGCACTTTGATATGAGCTTAATTTGTAGGCGTTAATCGGTGGAGCTTAACTTCTGTGAAGCACTTTGATATGAGCTTAATTTGTAGGCGTGACTTATGTTAGGATTTGGTTTTTCTCTTGTTGCTTTGGGTTACATTTGTAGTTTTCAACATGATAGGGAACAACCCGTTTTACATGCATTTCTTGAATCAATAATATTTCCAAGAATAAAGTAGTTTGCGATTTTTTAGCATAGGGATATATTTGTTGCAATGTTAGGAATACTTTCCGGTCTGACACTAAATGTTTAAAGAATCCATAGCAAGTAAGATTGTTTTTTTTTTCCAATACTATCAATGTAGGGCTTTTCTTTTTGTCTACATGTACTTGCACTGCGAGTTTGAAATAAATTTAGGATAATCAAATTATGCACAAAAACCATACCCTCTCTAACGCTATCTCTTTTCAATGTCAATGTTTACTTTTCGAGTGCAAATATTTGTAACATCATTTAATTTTTTATTTCTAATGTTTGAAGTCAAAGTTCTAGAGTTCATAATCTAAAATGGACAACTTTTCAATAATAAAAAAATTTAACGTCAATTTGTTTCATAAATATTTATTATATATTTAATTTCTTTCCAAAAACCTCAATACCAGTAGCAGCACCAGCCGCACAGCAACAGCTGTCTTGCAACTGCACCAGTTGCAGTAGCTGCACCAGTAGCACCAGCTGAAGCAGCTGAATGGTTGCAGCAACTGTTTGCCCAGCAGGAGCAGTCTGAACAGTTGCAACAACTGTCTGCTCAACAGCTGCTACTGTCTGAAGAGCAGCGCTGTTCCTGTCTGTATGCTGTCTGAACAATAGCAGCTACTGTCTGAGAGCAGCGCTGTTCCTGTCTGTATGCTGTCTGAACAATAGCAGCAGCTGTCTGCTCAGCAACAGCAGCAGCTGTGTGAACAGTTGCAGCAGCTGCTGCTGTCTGAAGATCAGCAGCTGCTGCCTGAAGAGCAACAGACAGCAGCTGCTGTCTAAAGAGTAACAGCAGTTGTCTGGACAGCAGCAGCTGTCTGAAGAGCAACAGACAGCAGCTGCTGTCTAAAGAGTAACAGCAGTTGTCTGGACAGCAGCAGCTGTCTGAACAGTTGCAGGAACAGCAACAGCAACTGTCTGCCCAGCGGCAGATGTCAACTCAGCAACAGCTGTTAGCCCAGCGAAGTAGCAGTAATCAACAGCAACAGCTGCTGAGCAGCAAGAGGAACATCAACATAACAAACAAGTGGAACAACAACATAACAATAACCAGAGCAGCATGAATAAGATAAAATTTTGTCATATCATAAGTGTATAACAAAGTTCCCGATAACACATTGCGAAAAAGGCTCAAATTTGAACTAGTGGGTAAATTTCAAAAACTGATTATCAAAAAGGAGCGGCAAAATTATGAACTTTAAAAAAAATTAAAAGCAAGTTAGCAAAAAAGCGCGCAAAGTACAGAAGTAATTGGAGCTTGAGTAAAAACGAGAGAGAAACGCGGCAATTGAGGAAATTGGTAAAAGTTTGAATGGCAGCGAGGCAAACAACGAAACCCTAAAAAAATTCAAACCCAACATTTTTGAAGGGGGGAGCGTCACAAGAGGATGATGTCGGTGGGTGACATCGCATCCTCCCTGGCAGAAGGCATAATATGCGACGTGTACCCACAAGGTCCCGCGTTCTTCGTGGAAATTGGTTCACTTTTCCACGAGGCACGATGCTATTCGTTCAAGCGCTGAGAATTGACCTACTCGGGGTCACTTGTTGCGAACTGAAAGTGTCAGACGATGTCGTATCTGATTAAGCATCTAAGGGTCCACATTTACGCCCATAAACGTGGAGAATAAAATCTCACATTCAGTAGCCTTGTTTTTCTGACAATTTTGTTTTTTTGGTACGGCACTGTAAAAAACAGTACGACTTTCTGTAAACAACGACATTTTTCCCTAATGGAACCTCACCCTTATTTTAATTTTTTTAAGTACTCTTATTTGGCACGCTAATTTCTGTATTGTAAAAAGGGTATTGGGACAAAATCTGATACAGTTCATCCTCACTATGACGTTTGCACTACGCGGTTTGTTAAAACTCAGCTACATGATAACGGCCTGTATTAAATCATTATTTGTGCCTTTTTACTTATAAAAGTACAATTTTGCACGGTCGGACGCCGTTCATATTCCACCACTATTATTAACAAAATTATATTAGACTAATAAGACGCTAATTAAACCTTACTTGAAATAGTATAATGAAAAATTTGGAATCATTTACTCTATTTAACGTGATAGAGTCGAAATTTAGGGCGACCGAATTAGCGTTATTTACTCTAATATAATTTTGTTAATAATAGTGGTG
>JBBHKE010001760.1:279061-306895 GCA_037447655.1 Zygnema cylindricum
ACACCGAAAGTGCCTATGCCTTGCGAGGGAGAGAGAGAGAGAGAGGGAGAGAGAGAGAGAAGAGAGAGAGAGAGAATGTCACCTGATAAAAAGCATTGCATCCGGCGCAATTGCATCCGGCGCAACTGTGCAACAGAGATCATGAATCATACTGGCAATACATAAGACTTCTTAAATTGTATGAAAATCAAATGATATTAAATAACACTCACCTTAAAACACAGTTTCTAGTTTAAATCAAAAATTACAAAACTTCTATTAAAATTGAACAAACTCACATTATTACTTGGTATAAACATAAATCTCTCGAATTGTATAAAAAACCGGATAAAATCACCTTGCCACTTGATTTTTCGCAGCATCTCCGACCAAACGTTCCGTATCCGTGAAAGCCACATAAGATGGTGTGGTGCGATTGCCCTGAAAATAGTCGGTAGCCAAAATATAAATTTTTTTTAATGCAGATGACAAAAGAAGAATTGCATAAACATCTTTGTTTAAGAAACCTACTCTTCATGACAAAAGAAGAAAAAACATAAATATTTTCTATGTAAGAAATTTACTATTTATGACAGAAGGAAGAAACCTCAACTTTGCGCTCTTTGTTGGAACAGAAAAAGGTTACATTCCGCAGTAGAATAGATTAAATTAAAATATATTAAATTACATTAAATAAAAGCACACGTATCATAAAATTCAGAATCCAAAATTTCCAGATTTCCAAAGGAAACACATCCAGAATTTCATCTCTCTTCTCAACCAATGTCCTTTTGTTTCTTTGATTGTAAGGCAGCAAGTCATTGAATCAAAAAATTACCACTTCTTTTCATCCCTGCAATCAACAATCACTACTCATTTAAAAATTTCAAATTTCTTTAATTACTGCTATCAATAAAAATTGCCATTTTGTACTATTATTTTGTATTTCGATCAATCCCTGCAATCATCAAATACCATTAAGAGACATCAAGTACTATTTTTTTTATTACTGCAATTAATTGATGCAATCAGCAAAAACCATTGGATTATAAAATTAACATTTATAATAAAATGAACAATCAATTGCTGCCATAAGCAACAACATAACGTTAGATAACATGCAACAACATCATGAAACATCATGTTGTCATTGCTGCGATAACATAAGGTTGTAAAAATAACCAGCAAAAAATCATAACCCTAATTACTGTACCTGATCATTTGGAACAATCTCTACTCGATCATGCCTCCAAATACCGACACAACTATAAGTAGTCCCGAGATCTATACCGATACTAGGACCTGAAGCCTCCATATTTTCCACTACCTGCTTAATATTTAGTAGAAAAAGTCAACTTCTTTAACAACTACAGTACCAAGCCAGATTCCAATCTTATACAGAAAAAATAACTTCGCCGAAGAAGTTTCCAAGCGAAACCATAGAGCGGTCGTAACATTCTAACCTTGATAAGGGAGACAGACGGATAGTTTTTCTACTTTTTTTTGCAAATGTCCACAAGTACAGTCCACAACTACAGTACAGTACACCGTGAATCGTTACTAGGGTGAAGTTCCATCATACGTTTCTGTAATTGTACGGCTAATTGTACCGCAAACTCTACAGACCGGGTCGATTGAGAGCGTTGTTCCATAAGGCGGTCTCACTAAACGTCAAAAATTCGTTTACTGACGCGACCGTTCCATTGTGTCGGTTCCATTGTGTCGGGTCAGTAACCGACAACCGACATTTATTCCATTGTGTCGGGCCAGTAACCGACATTTATTTTGCGTGGGGCATGTTGGTTGGTTCCACGTAAGTAGCTATTCCGATCGTGTTAATCCATACATAATCTTTGGCAGCAAGTTGATAACGCAAAATTTGTAGTACTAGGTGTAAAAAGGACGTCGTACGTAATGTACGATGATGTACCAAATGTACGGTCATGTAACGGGGAACACAACCTCCTCAAAAATATTCCCACGGCTCTCTTCCTAAACTCTTGTCTTTGACCTAAAACCTCCAAACTCCTCCCTCTCTCTCCCTCTAAATTCCCTCTGACTCGCTCTGACTCCCCTGTCTCGCTCTGTCTCTCTCCATCGTTGTGTCTCCCTCTGAGTCTCTCTCCATCTTTGTGTCTCCCTCTGTTTCCCCCTGTGGCTTTGGCTCCCTGTGTCTCCCTCTATGTCTGTCTCCCCCTGTGTCTCTTTGTCTTCCTCTGTCTATCTTTAAATGTTATACAGAATAATACAATATGTAATATGTACAATATAATGCTATGTAATATACAAAACATTTCAATGTCATTGTATTATATACTGTAATACAATATAACATTCTAATGCTATGTTAAATAAAATATATATCATTTAATATATTGTGACATAATGTAATACAATATAAAGATGTGTCACAATAACCTAATGTAATATCATGTATATTTTATAATATTTTATTATTTTGTTATATAATGCATTAATACTTAATAATATAACACAATGTAACAATATAGTATTATACAAAGAGAATATAATATAGTATTATATCAATGCCATATTATTGTAGTTTGTTAGGTTTATTCCCTTTTCAGTAGACTTAAATTGTGACTGAAATACCGTGGTTTTTTATAGTTTTCGTGTTCAGTTGAACTTTGAGTCGTACAATGTTTTAGTTCCAAAGGGGAATTCTGTCCACGTTTTCCATGATTCATTTCTGTTTGTTTCTCTGTATTTTCTGTATTTTGTATTTTCTGCCCTCAGTGACGAGGCGAAGACGAGGAGATATTACTAATGGGTGTGGGTAGTCGATGTGGGTGAAGCTGCTCTTGTGAAACTTATATGATAATTTGTGGCATGTTTGTGTTAGGATTTGGTTTTCTCTTGTTGTTTTGGGTTATATTTGTAGTTTCAACTGATGGAACAAGCAGTTTTACATGCATTTCTGGAATCAATAATATTTCCAAAGATAAAGTAGTTTGCGATTTTTTAGCATAGGGATACATTTGTTGCAATGTTAGCAATGCTTTCCGGCTAACACTAAATATTTAAAGAATACATAGCAAGTAAGATTTTTATTTATTTTCCAATACTATCAATGTAGGGCTTTCCTTTTTGTATACATTTACTCGCACTGCGAGTTTGAAATAAAGTCAGGATAATCAAATTATGCAAAAAATCCGTACCCTCTCTCACACTCTCTCTTTCTCTCTTCTAATGTCCTGAATTAAATTTTATGGGTTAAATAAAAAATTATCTGGGTAATTTCCAATGTCAATGTTTACTTTTCGAGTACAAATATTTGCATCATCATCTAATTTCTTATTTCTAACGTTTGAAGTTAAAGTTATAAAGTTCAGAATCTAAATTGGACATCTTTTCATAATCAAAATTCATAACGTCATTTTATTTTATAAATATTTATTATATTTTTATTTTCTTTCCAAAGAGCTCAACACCAAAAGCAGCACCAGCCGCACAGCAGCAGCTGTCTTGCAACTGCACCAGTAGCAGCAGCTCTCTTGTCTTGCAACTGCACAAGCAGCAGCAGCTGTCTTGCAACTGCACCAGTAGCACCTAGCTAAAGCAGCTGTCTTGCAACTACACCAGTAGCACCAGCTGAAGCAGCTAGCAGCTGAAGCAGCTAGCAGCAGCTGTCTTGCAACTGCACCAGCAGCAGCAGCAGCTGTCTTGCAACTACACCAATAGCACCAGCTGAAGCAGTTGAACAGTTGCAGCAACTGTCTGCCCAGCAGCAGCAGCTGTCTGAACAGTTGCAGCAGCAGCTCAATTGCAGCAGCAGCTGTCTGAACAGTTGCAGCAGCAGCTGTCTTGCAACTGCACCAGTTGCAGCAGCAGCTGTCTTTCAACTGCACCAGTTGCAGCAGCAGCTGTCTTGCAACTGCACCAGTAGCACCAATACCACCAGCTGAACAGTTGCAGCAGCTGTCTGCCCAGCAGCAGCAGCTGTCTGAAGAGTTGCAGCTGCAGCTGTCTGAACAGTTGCAGCAGCAGCTGTCTGAAGAGTTGCAGCAGCAGCTATCTGAACAGTTGTAGCAGCAGCTGTCTGCCCAGCATCTGCGCTGTCTGAACATCTGAACAGCATCTGCTGCTGTCTGAACATCACAGAGCAGCAGCTGTCTGAAGAGTTGCAGCTGCAGCTGTCTGAACAGTTGCAGCAGCAGCTGTCTGAAGAGTTGCAGCAGCAGCTATCTGAACATTTGCAGCAGCAGCTGTCTGCCCAGCATCTGCGCTGTCTGAACATCTGAACAGCATCTGCTGCTGTCTGAACATCACATCTGAACAGCATCTGCTGCTGTCTGAACATCTGAACAGCAGCATCAATGCCTGAATAGCAGATGTCTGCCCAGGGAAATAGCAGTAAACAACAGCAACAGTGCTGCGCAGCAAGAGGAACAACAATATAACAAACAAGAGGAACAACAACATAACAATAACCAGAGCAGCATGAACAAGATCAAATTATGTCATATCAGAAGTGTACAACAAAGTTTCCAATAACACATTGCGAAAAAGGGTCGCAAGCCCTGTTTAGTGAAAAATTCTGACATTTCACACTCGAAATTTGAAATACAAAGGATAATGTATAAACGCAAAAAATATAAAATTCACTAAATTCAGCCACCCTTCTCTACTTTCCACGGTAATTTTCCCCTTTCCTTCTTTCTCAGCTAAGCATATAAAGAGATCAAAATGAAGAAACCCAAAAATAAAAAACAAAACGACCATCATCACCCCCAACTACCGCGCTAATTCTACGCTAAATTGCAATTCATAAAAATCCATTCACAGAAATTGGAAAGGGTTGTCGATGAGGAACACATGGGAAAAAAGGTGAAAGTAATGCCGAGTATTTCACCATTTTCCCTCACTTATCGGATAAGTCATGTGTCTGTTCCACGTTTCCTACGAAAAATCCAAAAGCCTGAATGAAAAGCTCAACTGTGGAAGAAAAGCCCTACCGCAATGTCCAAAACCTCTCACTCACAATGAGTCCAATGATCATTTTCCATTCGCTAGAAATGGCAGCGTGGGAAACAGCGAAACCCTAAAAAAATTTCAAACCCATAATTTATTAAAGGGGGAGCGTCACGGGAGGATGATGTCGCTGGGTGACATCGCATCCTCCCTGGCAAAAGGCATAATATGCGACGTGTACCCACCAGGTCGCACGTTCGTCGTTGAAATTGGTTCACTTTTCCACGAGGCATGCTGCTATTCCTTCAAGCGCTGAGAATTGACCTACTCCGGGTCATTTGTTGCAACTGAAATTGTCAGACAATGGCGTATCAAATTAGGCATCCGACGGTCCACGTTTACGCCCATAAATGTAACTCTGAGACCTCCATAAGTCCTCAGAGTGGACAGCTTCCAAGAAGCCTCTAGGATAATCCTGACCCCTTTGTGTTTAAGCAAAAATAACTGCCACCCTGGCAGACAAAAACTCTGACCAACTTCACCCCTGTGAAGCCAAGACTCCCGTGAGTCGATAGCAAAAAGAATCTCTGAATTTGCTCCCCTGAGCAGTAAGTTATGGAGGGTCAAAGTTGACCTTTTGTACAGAAGCTCTTTGGGAGAGAGGGTCCTATCTTCTAATTTTTCTAAGTCCTATCTCTCTCACAAACTCTATCTACTGATGTACGGAACCAATCAGAATTGAGTTCCGTACGTAAAAGTACAGCTGCCGGTGTACTTTATGTACGAACATTGTACGACATGGCCAAAATGTCGACACATGTCAAATCCGGATTAGATGCCATAATCTCCGGAGATTCCACTATCCAACGGAATTTCGCCACGTGTCATCCGATGTGGCGATGGCCTAAAACCGCCGAAATCCTCCTCCGCGATCTCGGCGCTAATCTCGGCCGTCCGATTAAAGTCGGCTTTAATCGTAGCCGTAATAAATACATCTGCGGTATTTGTTTCATTTACGAAACAAATGCGCGGTACTGATTTGTGTCCGTACCGTAATCCGTACTTTACACATTACCGGATCTATGTATCCCGTAATAAATTACAATTAAATGGTTTATCGCACGTATATCTATTTAAATAATTATCAAACTATATAGTATGTAACATTACCGCTAAACTTAACGGCTAAGGCTACCGGCTATTTCCTATCTGCCGGCCGGTAGGTACATGGATCAAATCCTGTCGCCGGCACATACCTTTTAATTAATAAATAAACCCTAACATGAAATTCCCGTAAACCTCAGGATAGCCAAGGTAGCCATGGCTCTAGCTTCCTCTCCAATTTCTCAGTGACTGCGACAAGTTTGAGAGTTGGAGAGAGAAGTTAGAGGTAGACTGCCTCGGCTTCTTTATTTCTATTCAGACCTAGAAAATACTTTAAAACCATTAGTTTCTACACTCCCCTTATTTTCTAGTCAATCTTTAATTTCAGACCACACTTCTCCCTGCAGAAAATTAGCTTAGGGGAAGGCACAGGTTTGGTCATCATATATGCTACCATCTCACTATCTGGTCGGTACTCTAAACTGATTATTTTATTTTCTACTTTCTCTCTAACAAAGCTGAGTCTGATGTCCATGTGTTTGGCTTTAAAATGATGTTTAGGATTGGCAGAAATAGCGATTGCTGCCTGATTATCACAAAATATTTTCTGCACACCACTCTTAAGGTGACCAAGCTCACCAAGCAAAAACTTGACCCACATCAATTCTTTTATAGCAGAGCAAGAGGCCATATACTCAGCCTCCATGGTGGACTGAGCAATAACCTTTTGCTGTTTGCTACTCCAACAGCAAGCCCCATCACCCACATATAATACATATCCAGAAGTACATCTCCTCATCAGAGCATCACCATAACTGGCATCACTCCAAGTAGTGATGTCAGTATTCTCCCCACCCAAATGCAACCATAGATCTCTAGTTCCTACCAAGTATCTAAGGACTCTCTTAGCTGCCTCCCAATCCTTCTTAGTGGGAGCATTTAGACTTCTACTCAGCACTCCTACAGCTGCAGCTAAATCCGGCCGGGTACAATTCATAAAATAGATTAGACTTCCCACTACTTGCCTGTAAGGAATAGTCTGCATGAACTTCTGTTCATCAGGAGATAATTCCTCGTCTAAGACTATGACTCCTTCTTCCTCACTCCCCTCACTTCCCTTCTTCAATTCCATTGGAGTTGTACAACTATTAGCTTTATCCATTTGAAATTTTTCAAGCATGTTCCCTATTGCTTCCTTTTGAGTCAATCTTATAATTTTCCTTTTTCGGTCTCTCTCTACTTGAATTCCCAAAATATATTTTGCTTCCCCCATATCCTTCATTTCAAATCTCCCCTTAAGATCGGTTTTCAGTTTATTAATTTTTTCCATTGATTTACTTAAAACAAGCAAATCATCAACATAAATTGCAATAAATATAAAACCTTCCTCATCTTCGAAAACATAGATTGAGTGATCTGAGCTGATCCGAATATATCCTAGACCGGTAAGAAACTCATCAAGCTTCTTATTCCATTGTCTAGGCGCCTGTTTCAAACCATAAAGAGATTTAATCAGCCGGCATACCTTACTCTCCTCTCCTTCTTCCACAAACCCTTCGGGTTGTCGCATGAAGATCTCCTCTTCCAATTCTCCATGCAAAAAGGCTGTTTTGATGTCCATCTGGTGCACTTCCATGTCTCCGCCGCTGCTAAACTGAGAAGTATGCGGACGGAGGGAAATCTGACCACCGGGGCAAAGGTTTCCTCGTAGTCAATTCCTTCCTTTTGTGTAAATCCCTTTGCCACTAATCTGGTCTTGTAGCGCTCGATTGTGTTATCTGGGTTCAGTTTTAGTTTGAAAACCCACTTACAACCGATTGGTTTTCGGTTAGGTGGACAGTCCACTAGCTCCAAAGTATCGGCTGCCATGATTGAAGCCATCTCCTCATTGATGGCTGTCTTCCACCGGTTTCTTTCTGGACAAGTCATCGCCTCTCCATAAGTTTGAGGTTCATCTTGATGAGATAGTTTAGTTACCTTGTTATTAACCTGTTTTTCTTGCAGTCTTTTGCTACTTCTCCTCCCCCCCTCAAAATCTGAGGCCGGAATAGATGGTTCTCGTGGATTCTTTTGAACAAACTCGTCTTCTCCCCTATCGCTTGATTCCGAATCAATTTCCACCACGTCTTCCGCTTCGAGTAGAGTTGTCACTGGAGTTTCCACAGCCGAGTCCTTTTCAGTCTGATTTGTTCCTGCAAGAATGTCATCTTCTCTAAAACCAGGATAGTTAGGAAGCTCAAAGTCATCGGAATTTTCTGACTCAAATCTGATTTTTACTGACTTCGTATATTTGAAGGGATCTACAGACTTTCCTTCATCCATAACTACTAGATGCTTTACTAAGATTATATCTTCCCTTTTTAGATCATAAACTCTATATCCTTTAACATCTTCATTATATCCTAATAATTATCCTGGTTTTCCTTTAGGAACTAGCTTCCAATTGGACCGATCAGTATCTAGACTGAACACTTGACTATCGAAAACCTTTAAGTGAGATATGTCTGGTTTCCGGCCTGTCCATCTCTCATAAGGTGTTTGATCTTTTATAGCTGAAGTAAGAACTCTATTCTTGAGGTAATTAGCACAGTTCATTGCTTCTGCCCAAAACCTTTTCCCTATCTTTTTATCTGACAACATACTTCTAGCACTATCACTTAGTGTTCTATTTAACCTTTCAGCTACCCCATTCTGTTCACGATTTTCTGGAACTGTCTTTTGGTTTTGAACCCCATCTTCCCTCAGAAAATCCTCAAACTGGTTAGAAGTATACTCTCCACCATTGTCACTCCTTACTCTCTTGATTGGAGTTTCATGGAGTTTTTCGCTCCATGCTTTATATTGTCTAAAATAATCCTCAGCTTCGGACTTGTTTTTCAAAAAATATACCCGGGAATACCGAGACCAATCATCAGTTATAGTCATCATAAATCTCTTCCACCCCGGTGAGGGCACTTTAGCCGGTCCCCAAATATCTGTGTGTACTAGATCTAGAATTTTTTCTCCCTTATAGGTGGCTGATTTAGGAAAGGGTAATCTGTGTGCTTTACCTTGAGCACATCCACTACAATCACTTATATCATCACTCTCACTGAACTGAATCCCTTCCACCACTCCCATCTTTTTCATCTCTCTTAACTTATCTAGATTCACATGCCCAAGCCTCTTATGCCACATCATAATATCATGAACACCAGCATAATAAAGTTTCTTCGTTTCATTACTTAAGATCAGCCTAAACATCCCATGGCTACCTTTCTCAGCAATGAAATAGACATCCTCCTCAAAACTAGCAGTAAAGACTCCTTCCCTAGTGGTAGTGAAAAAACCCTTATCATCTAATACTGATGTAGAGATAAGATTTTTGTTCAGCTCCGGAATAAACAATACATCGGAGAATGTTAATATGGATGTCATTCCTTCTACTAACACTTTCAGATCTACCGATCCTACAAGAGTAGTGGTAACTATCCTCCCATCCCCGTACTCTATCTCTACGGTGGGAATCTTTCTTATCTTAGTGAAAAGGTGTCTATCCTTACA
The DNA here is from genome assembly GCA_037447655.1 of Zygnema cylindricum. Lineage (NCBI taxonomy): Eukaryota > Viridiplantae > Streptophyta > Zygnematophyceae > Zygnematales > Zygnemataceae > Zygnema > Zygnema cylindricum. Next base: position 288,620 of record JBBHKE010001760.1, read on the forward strand.
CATGTGCATGGAGGCACCTGAATCTATAATCCAGCCTGCTTCACCTTTCAATCCACCGTAAGCACATTTCTGCCTTCGTGGAATTTCAACCTCATTTTTTGCCTCCAACTCCTCATCCAAAAGGAGCTCATCGTCCTCGTCCTCGGATTCCGCCTCAAGTACATGTGTGACAAGGACCTTTTTCTTTCCTCTCAGAGTACCACCGGTGTGCCTCTCCTTTAACCGAAGCTCGATTAGCTTAGTGCACTCTGCCATATAGTGCCCCGGTTTCTTACAAAAATGACATAAACCTTTGGGAGCCCTTGGTTCGAACTCGTCAGTCTATTTTTTCTGCTCCTTACCCCCATAGTTTCCGACTGGTTTCCGGGAATCCTTGTTCCTCCAATCGGTCACTGTTGCCAAGGCTTGGCCACTCTTTCCTCCCCTTCGGATCTCAATCATATTCTCTCGAACGAGAATCATCCCTACCACTGAGTTCCATATCCACCTTGAGTCCGGCAAGTCCTGCACACGGTTGACTATGTTCTTGAACTCATCAGGTAACTTCATCAGTAAATAGTTAACCTTTTTTTTTTCACTAAAATCTTTTCCCGCACTCTTTAGCTCCATGAAGAGTGTAGCAAGCTCATTGCAAAAATCCAACATATTTCCCCCTTTGTATACATACTCCTTAACTTTCTGATCAGCCAACTGTTGTTGCTGAATCGTACCACTTCGGTACATCTCTATGAGAGCCATCCTAAGATCGGATGCCCTTTCTACCTGCAAATGAGGACATGCAAGTCCTTGAGTGAGATGGCGTAGGATGAAGTGCTTTGCCGCCATATTGTTGAAGTCCCAGGTTTCAGTATCATTCTCCTCGTTCCTCGGAATAGGTGACATGAATGCTAAACCAGTTGCTATTGGTGTGGTCGCCTCCTTCTCTTTTCCTTTGTCCACCACCTCTCCTTCCTTTGTTTCCTCCGTTGAAGGTGAATCCTCTTTCCTGGTAAATCTGCTTCCTCCAAACCCTGGAGGAATTCCAAGACTTGATGGACGCCCCAATCGTCCACTCACTATCCCCCAAAACCTTTTTTCGCATAGAGCTCCTATCATCATACTTTCCCAGTATATGAAGCCAGTTCCATTAAATATTGGTACACTAGAGGGTGGGCCCATAACCTGTAACTCTGAGACCTCCATAAGTCCTCAGAGTGGACAGCTTCCAAGAAGCCTCTAGGATAATCCTGACCCCTTTGTGTTTAAGCAAAAATAACTGCCACCTTGGCAGACAAAAACTCTGACCAACTTCACCCCTGTGAAGCCAAGACTCCCCTGAGTCGATAGCAAAAAGAATCTCTGAATTTGCTCCCCTGAGCAGTAAGTTATGGAGGGTCAAAGTTGACCTTTTGTATAGAAGCTCTCTGGGAGAGAGGGTCCTATTTCTAATTTTTCTAAGTCCTATCTCTCTCACAAACTCTATCTACTGATGTACGGAACCAATCCGAATTGAGTTCCGTACGTAAAAGTACAGCTGCCGGTGTACTTTATGTACGGACATTGTACGACATGGCCAAAATGTCGACACATGTCAAATCCGGATTAGATGCCATAATCTCCGGAGATTCCACAATCCAACGGAATTTCGCCACGTGTCATTCGATGTGGCGATGGCCTAAAACCGCCGAAATCCTCCTCCGCGATCTCGGCGCTAATCTCGGCCGTCCGATTAAAGTCGGCTTTAATTGTAGCCGTAATAAATACATGTGCGGTATTTGTTTCATTTACGAAACAAATGCGCGATACTGATTTGTGTCCGTACCGTAATCCGTACTTTACACATTACCGGATCTATGTATCCCGTAATAAATTACAGTTAAATGGTTTATCGCACGTATATCTATTTAAATAATTATCAAACTATATAGTATGTAACATTACCGCTAGACTTAACGGCTAAGGCTACCGGCTGTTTCCTATCTGCCGGCCGCTAGGTACATGGATCAAATCCTGTCGCCGGCATATACCTTTTAATTAATAAATAAACCCTAACATAAAATTCCCGTAAACCTCAGGATAGCCAAGGTAGCCATGGCTTAAGCTTCCTCTCCAATTTCTCAGTGACTGCGACAAGTTTGAGAGTTGGAGAGAGAAGTTAGAGATAGACTGCCTCGACTTCTATATTTCTTCTCAAACCTAGAAAATACTAATAAAACCATTAGATTCTATAATAAACGTGGAGAATGAAATTCCTCATTCAGCAGGCTTGTTTTTCTAACATTTTTTTTTTTTTGGTACGACACTGTACGAAACAGTACGACTTTCAGTAAACAACGACATTTTTTCCCTAATGGAACCTCACCCTGAGTCGATGTTCCATCACGTAGAGTCTGTAAGCCACGTGTTTTAAATTGATTGGCGCCACTATCATGCCGCAAGACGCCGGCGAGTATCATTGCTAATTCTTATTCTGATTGGGGTATAAGATAATAATACAGGTGGGTGGCGGAGTGTTCAGTTGAAGGTACTGACGGAACTGAGGTCGTACCATGTTACCGGCATGGAAACAGATTGCCGTACGGCATCGGATTTCGCGAATTCGAACGGCTCCAAACCTGACATCTTATGGACTCCAACGGTTACATACCTGACACATGTCCAAGTCGTGAACCCTCGGAGGTTCATGCATTATTTTTGTAGCGTTGGGAGGGTTTTCATCCTCGAGGTGTAGATGTAAGGCTTCCCAAGGCGGCCACGTAGCGGCCACCTCTACAAACTGGCAGCGTTTATACATAGAAAATTTGCTTGCTCAAAGACATATAGGAATTAGTGTGGTTGTACGATAGGCGACATCATAGGATAAAGGCCATATGGCCGCATAGGATTAGTTGCAAATTACAGCACGGGAATCCAACATTGGAGAGTTGTCGTTTTCTGGCAATCTACATTCTCGGGATTTGTCGATCCTTTTCTTGTTTTTTTCTAGTTAGCATTCCTCGGCAACATATTTAGTATCGGTTGGTTGTTGAGTTAGGGTTTCTCTTTCTGGATCCTAAGTCTCTGGCTAGCTTTGTCTCTGAGCTTTCCTGAGCTCTCTTTTTGTACTAAGTCCTGACCTAATCTACCGGCGCAAGCCAGCCTGCAAGGTTTCCCTCCAGACTGTGTCCCACTTGCCGTGCTCTACGAACTCTAGAGTGTGAATCTTGTGTGTATTATTGTTGTTGCGTAGTTTCCGTCGTTTGTCTCATTTTCCTTTTGACTTTGGGAGTGTCGGTTTTCTAAGAGGCCTCATCCGGTTAAGGAGAGTCTGCTGTTTGCTAGTTGGACTCTTGTAGGGAATATTGAAGACTGCAGGGCCTAGTGGCCACTGTCGCAAATATTACCGTGCTGTAATTTGTTTTTTTTTTTCATTTAAACATTGATTAGTTGTCATGTTTTCTTTTCCAGTTTAGTTGCTTTCTTTGGATTGCTCTAATCTGTTTTCATTCTCAATTTTTAGGGTTTCGTTGCTTGGTGGGCTGTGAGTTGGATATTTCTTATTTTATCTGCAAATCCGGTATAGTTTTTTCTTTCTATCTACCTACCAGATTAACTCACTCAGAAAACCTAGCAAACCTAAAAATTTATAAAAAAAAAAATATCCATATTAAAAACCCAGAAAAAAATATATATACATTTAAATATATATAAATTAGCTTGCACGAATTATCACATAAAATTATAACTGCTTTAAGAGTTGGGTAGAGCGTGGCTTAAAGCTGATACGCATACCCTAACAGGCTACTAACTACTTTGGCATTGAGTTGTGGTGTGACTACGATAACTTTGAACTGGAGCATCGTTGGGGAAAATGTAAGATATCCTACTAAATGCTATCGCTTTAGGTGAGCAACCAATCCTTGTGGGTGCAGGCGCGATATAGGTTATCAACCGCACTCGTTTAGAAGGTTAGATAACTTGCCGAAAGCTACGTTTTCCCTCCACATAGGACATCATCGTTGCATGGTCCTAGATCTGACCTTGATCGGTCTTGATTAAAAGTTTCCTGCTTTATTACATCTGGCCGTGTTGGCCCTAAATAGTTTCCTGCTTTATTGCATCTGGCCGTGTCGGCCCTGAACAATTTCCTGCTTTATTACATCTGGCCGTGGTGGCCCTAAATAGTTTCCTGCTTATTATATCTAGCCGCAAGTGGCCTTGCATAGGTGACATGAGTTTGCTTGGCATGGCGTGACGTTAGTGGGATTGAAAAAGACAGTTTACGAGTAGACTGACTCCGGTGATACAGGATAGACCGAACTGCGTGTGTCTGGCTTGCGGTTATTAGCATACTTTTGTGTGTGTTCGGCATTTTGCTGCATCCGGATAGGACCATCTACTAGTTACATGCCAACGGACAAGAATAATTTATAGTTCCTGGCTGGTACCACCAGAAGCTCAGGTACTTACCGGGGGCCGCCCAGAGAATTGATTACGGCCGGCTCCCCTCCGATATCTTTTCCAAACTCAGCATTTCAGGCTCCATTTTTAGGATCTTTTAGTTAGTCGAGTTTTGATCTTTCTTCTCTCCATAGGTCTACGTCGTATGTTTCTTCATCTTTCACCCACAGTTCAGGGTTCTCTCCATAGGTCTACGTTGTATGTTTCTTCATCTTTCACCCACAGTTCGAGGGAAGATTCAGACACCGACTCGCTTGACATACAGGGTCTAGGTTTACCACCATCAATTTTCTCAGTGGGCCGTACTATACACACTAATTACGGTCCATTTAGTGTGGACATGGCCTCGTCCATGGACACTGGAGGTGGTAAACATCATTTCTGTTTTTTTGGTCTCAAGGACACCATGTCCTTGTCTCACTTTCGCATGCTTTTCAATACCGAAATACGTGACCTAACGTTTCAGTACCAAGACCGCTACGACCTGCGGGTCGCTTTTTCTTTACTAGGGAGATACCTCAGAGGATCTGCCCTATCTCTTTATACACGAAAATATGAGGAAATTTGTGCTATGACTGAAATAGCACCCGCCTATTCCGGAGCTTTCGCCATAATTGGCAACCCCAAAATTCCTTTCCAACCCGCTGTCCCGACAGTTTATGACTCCGCAGGCAACGAAGTTTCACCTGAAATACCTGAGGTCCCTCATCAATTTGCAGTGGCGGCTAGGCCTGCAATTCCGGCTAGACTTGAAATGCTAGTCCCTTTAAGAGATACAGTCTCGTTAATTTTCGATTTATTACAGGACGAGTATCGGTCTGACCAAGTCAAAGAATTAATGAATTTCGAACGCAGACCGGGTGAAACAGCCCCGGCATTGCGGTCACGTATGGAAACTTTGCGTGAGGCCCTACCGGATCTCATGTCGGAGGCTGAGGCGGTACAAAAATTTGTGGGTCAATTTCCAACACAATCTCGACGGTTCATTCAGAACTGTCTGACCATAGCATATGGCCTTAAATTCACTTTCGAGCAGGCTGCAAAGTATGACCGAAGCATATGTCCTTAAATTCACTTTCGAGCAGGCTGCAAAGTATGCTGTGAAGTACGAAATGCAGACCAGCTGGTGGGACGCTCACGAGCGGCCAAAACCTTCACCCAAAGATTACCCTAATCAAAATCCTAACCATAATCCTAACCCGCGAAACCCAAGACCTCCAAAAGCCCCCGTCATGGGATCATTACCCGCGATGCCTAGAGCGCGTATATGTTTTCGGTGCGGTCACAGTGGTCACAACGCACGCAGCTGTCCAGACAAGGAAGCCACGTGTACTCATTGCAATCAAACAGGTCATTACGTATAGCGATGTTATATTAAAAATCCAGATTTCAGTTATCAAAATCAAATTAAAAACGGCGGTATACCTGCTCGCGCAGCTAAATTGGTCACTCCACCGAAATGGGAAGAGAAGGACACATCCCCCAAAATCAGCAGAAGGGACTGAGATACAGTAGAGATGCAGGCAACCATAGGGAACATCATGAAAGAGCAGTTTGCCGCGCTAATGGCGCAGGTCAAACAGCAATTAACTGGAATGGCCCGGACCGTAGTCCATATGCCCTCTTTTGCCGGGCGATCTCTCAGAGAGCCAACCGTCCAACAGCGGGCAACTCTTTTCAAAATGACTCTCGATCATAATCGTGAGTCTAAATCCATTAACACTCGTATACCATTATCTTGTGCTAAAGAACCTAAGACCCTTATCCCGGAATCAGCCTCTAGCATCACTGCGAGGCCTTAACCATTCTAGAAGGGAATATACAAGATGCCTATAAGGTGAAAGAACGGTTAGCAATACTGTCCACTATGCTTCCCGAACCAAATAGTGAGGCTAAATCCTCAGATCTAACAAAATCTGCACATGCATTACAAGAGCTTCAAAACCATCGTAGTACCCTATCTCTTCAAAGAATTACTCTCGAAGAGCGTTCTAGTCTTACTCCACACATATGTTTTCTGGATTGAAATTCTATGGGCTCCATTGCCATAAAGAAATCGCAGATCCAAAGAAGCTAATCTAGATAGTGTCGACTCTGAGTTTATGTGAACCCTAATGATTGACCCCTTGACAATCAAAACCCCATTACAGCTTCACCCCTGTGAAATAAGACTTTCTGTGTGCTCAGTTCCACCACATAATGCAAAGTTAAAATATATGTTTTGGATAACATTCCCTACTTTGACTTTCCGTTAGAACTGCAGCCACCCTGGCAGGCAAAAACTCTGACGGACTACACCCCTGTGTAGCCTGGACTCCCTTGAGTCCGCAGCAAAAAGAATCACTGAAGGTTCTCACCTGAGCATTAAGTTATCAATGGTCAAGATGACCTATTTGTACAGATGCTCTCTGAGAGAGAGGCTGAAACCCAGAAATATTCTAAGTCCTAAACTACCTCTCTAAGCCTACTACAAGTGTACCAATCCAATCAAAAGACTGTAAGGTACAAAAAGGTACAGGTACCGTTGTACTTCCTGTACGGCCATAGTACGGCATGGCCGCTCCGCTGACGCGTGTCAGTTCCTGAGCCGAATTTGCTCCCTCCGCGATACCCGCTGTCCATTCACCCCTCGCCACGTGTCATTTGCCGACATACGCTCAGCAAACCGCCAGAAAACCACTTCGGAATTCCGTCTCCTCCGCGAGCCGTCAATCGCGAAGTCGACATTTGACTACATCCGTGTAAATCCAATGTCGTTTCGTTTTGTAATCTGTATGTATTGAGTATGTAGATTTTTATCGCGGTTAAATACGTTTCAATCTCAATGTGTACATCGTTTCATCAACGCCTTAGTGGATAATACATACGACTATTTTGCAGTTGTAGACCTTGGTTCAGATCAGCTCAATGGCATCATTTTGAAAGAGAGCCTTGTATTATTATATCTTAGTGTTATATCGTGACTAGCTAAGTAATTTCTGGACGCCGTAAGTCCCATGTTTCAATTAGATCTAAGGGATAAGGCACACGTCTATCAGTACGGCCTTTGGCGTGAGAGACTTAGGTTCAAATCTTACTAAAATCAATATTTTGTTCATATTTATTTCTGACTATGGCGGCAGCCATGGTTATCTCTGTCTTCCAGTGACTACGACAAGTATGGATGACTTTTGAAGACCATTTAGCAAACACATAGAATAAATTCAGACCTAGAAAATACCCAATTTTAACACTCCCCTTATTTTCTAGTCTACCAAAGCCAAATAATTTATTTTTTCTCTTCTTTCTTTTCTCTTTATAAAGCTTCAAGTTAATACCCTCATATTTAAAATGATATATTAGATGACCAGAAATAAACATTTTATCTTGTTGATCACACATCTTATTTTGCATGCAAATTTTTATTAATCCGAGCTTTTGGAGCAAGGATTTTATCCACATCATCTTATTTTTTTCATCCGAGTAAAAACCAATTTCCCGTTTGCTGCTCCAACAACGAGCCCCATCCCTTATCTGCTACACATACCCAGATGCTAACCCTTTTACATGCACATCTTCATAAGTGACATCACACCATGTGGTGATGTCAAATCCACCCTCCCCCAATTTTATCAAAAAATCATTAGTCCCTACTAAAGTCCTCATAAATTCTACATCTTCCGTACTCATATTTTTGTCCATGATAATTACCCCATTTTCAGAACTTTCTTCACTCTCCCCCATGGAATTCTTTCCACTATCACTTTCTATTTTGATCCCCAAAATATATTTCTCCTCCCCTAATCCATTCATTAAATATTTCTCTTCTCCCTTATCCTTAAAATCCCCCTCTAGTTTTACTTCTCCCCTTTCCTCGGAATCTGTTGAAGTCTCCATTTCCGACCAGTTTTCATTGTCCGAAATATCTACGAAATTATCCTCATTAATTTTATTTTTCCCTTTTTCACTTATAGATCCTAGATTTGACTTTCTCATTTCTAAGTCATACACTCTACACTCTTTGAAATCCTCAAGTACCTCTTCTCTCTCTACTTCCCCTATACCTCCAAAAGCACACTGTTGCCTGCGTGGAAGTTTTGTGTGCTTTTCACTCTTCTCTATACTACCGATGTGGAGAAGCTTCAAAACATCTTCATCCTCTTTCTCCTCTTCCCCTTTTTCCTCCTCATCCACAGTCCAACTTCTCATTTCTTCTAAACAAGGACATTCCTCCATATATATATAAGGACATAGAGGAATATATATTCCTCTATGTTTTGCTATAGTGTTTTTGTATTCCCATATTTTTCTGTCATTTTCTTCAGTTTTTGGTTCAGTTATAACCCTTCTAAGTGAAGTTGTAGCCGAGAGCCTAGCTCCCCTCACCATAGGTGTTCCTTTTCCCTTCTCCCCTTTTCCATCTTCCATGGCAATGATTTTCCCTTCACCTTCCGTTGCATCTGAAATCCGGTTGGTTTTCTGGGAAGCCCCGGATGAATCTCCGTAGTAAGTTCCTCCAAAGCCCGATGGTGGACACCTCACTTGTCCCAAAACAATTCCCCAATAGTGCTTTTCAAAAAGCAATCCCTCCATTGTGAATTCCCAATAAGTGAAGTCTCTTCCATCAAACATAGGCACCCTAGATGGTGGGCCCATAACCTGAAATTCTATGGGCTCCATTGCCACAAAGAAATCGCAGATCTAAAGAAGCTAATCTAGATAGTGCCGACTCCAAGTTTATGTGAACCCAAATGATTGACCCCTTGACAATCAGAACCCCATTACAGTTTCACCCCTGTGAAATAAGACTTTCTGTGTGCTCAGTTCCACCACATAATGCAAAGTTAGAATATGTGTTTTGGATAACATTCCCCACTTTGACTTTCCGTTAGAACTTCAGCCACCCTGGCAGGCAAAAACTCTGACGGACTACACCCCAGTGTAGCCTGGATTCCCCTGAGTCCGCAGCAAAAAGAATCACTGAAATTGCTCACTTGAGAATTAAGTTATCAATGGTCAAAGATGACCTATTTGTACAGATGCTCTCTGGGAGAGAGGCTGAAACCCAAATTATTCTAAGTCCTAAACTACCTCTCTAAGCCTACTACAAGTGTACCTATCCAATCAAAAGACTGTAAGGTACAAGAAGGTACATGTACCACTGTACTTCCTGTACGGCCATAGTACAGCATGGCCGCTCCGCTGATGCGTGTCAGTTCTTGAGCCGAATTTTCTCCCTCCGCGATACCCGCAGTCCATTCACCCCTCGCCACGTGTCATCCGCCAACATACCCTCAGCAAACCGCCAGAAACCACTCCGAAATTGCGGCTCCTACGCGAGCCGTCAATCGCGAAGTCGACATTTGACTACATCCGTTTAAATCCAATGTCGTTTCGTTTCGTAATCTGTATGTATTGAGTATGTAGATTTGTATCGCGGTTAAATACGCTACAATCTCAATGTGTACATCGTTTCATCAACGCCTTAGAGGATAAGACATACGACTATGTTGCAGTTTTAGACCTTGGTTCAGATCAGCTCAATGGCATCATTTTTAAAGAGAGCCTTGTATTATTGTATCTTAGTGTTATATCGTGACTAGCTAATTAATTTCCGGACGCGGTTAGTCCCATGTTTTAATTAGATCTAAGGGATAAGGCACACGTTTATCAGTACGGCCTTTGGTGTGAGAGACTTAGGTTCAAATCTTACTAAGATCAATATTTTGTTCATATTTCTTTCTGACTATGGCGGCAGCCATGGTTATCTCTGTCTTCCAGTGACTAAGACAAGTATGGATGACTTTTGAAGACCATCTAGCAAACACATAGAATAAATTCAGACCTAGAAAATACCCAATTTTAACATGGATAACAAGTTAGGTGTTTTCACAGTTAATGGGTTGCTCCAGCTTTACCTCTCATAGACACAGGGGCGAAACCCATTATCCTTGAATCAAATTTTGCCAACAAAATAGGTTTGACTGCGGATACACTACAACCCACTACCACTCGTTTGTTGACTTCCGCAAGAACCACTGAACTTGTCTTAGGTATGACAAAAGAACCACTCCGTTTTCTATTTTAGTGTCAATCGGAATCCGACTTCGCACATATATACGCTTACGCCTTGGTCACCAAATGTAGTGATTATGAGTGCTTAGTCGGCCAAGACTTCATTTTCCGAGTAGGGGGAGGGGGGGGGTTGATATGCATGATCAAACATTTTCGTACAGACCAATCAATTTTCCAAACCGCAAAGTTTGCTTACCTCTTATCTCGGTCCGACAACCCATGCCTACCACGGCTCAGTCAGTGTTGTCTTGCCAGCCTATGCTGCAGTTGGCATATTGTGCTCTCTGCTACCTACCTGATCTCTCTCACAGTATGGATCCGTGGCGGATGTCGATTACCGAGGCCACCGAATGGCAGTTGTGTCGGCGGTCTGACGGAGAAACGACGATGCTTCTTTGCGACTATTGCAATCTAGGATTTCACATGGAGTGCTTGGTCCCACCTTTGCACGCTATTCCGGTTGGACAGTGGTTTTGCCATGGATGTCACGACCTACCGTCTGTCCTTCCCAGCGCCCCTGCAGGCTAAGGGCGCGTGCTAAGGAGCTCGGGGGCGGGGGATTTCATCCTTTTCCCCTCTCTGCCTACCAAACTTGTCGTTGTACTTTTATTTGTTTGTTTGTTTTCTTGAGCCGAATCATTAATAATTCTGATGTTATATATTCTTTGCCCTCTAGTTTTGGCATATATATGTGCGGTCCATACATTCTTGGCAACGCTAATTGGTTCTGATGCATGTCATTTCACGGTGGTATGCTCATGCACGACAGCTGGCATGCCGCAAAACTTCGGCGAGTATACTTGTTGATTTTTATTCTAATTGGGGTATAAGGGAATAATACAGGTCGATGGCGGAGTGTTCAGTTGAAGGTACTGACGGAACTGAGGTTGTACCATGTTACCGGCATGGAAACAGATTGCGGTACAGCATCGGATTTCGCGAATTCGAACGGCTCCAAACCTGACATCTTATGGACTCCAACGGTTACATACCTGACACATGTCCAAGTCGTGAACCCTCGGAGGTTCATGCATTATTTTTGTAGCGTAGCCAGGGTTTTTATCCTCGAGGTGTAGATGTAAGGCTTCCCGAGGCGGCCACGTAGCGACCACCTCTTGAAACTGGCAGCGTTTATACATAGAAAGCTGCTTGCTCAGAGACATATGGGAATTAGTGTGGTTGTACAATAGGCGACAGCATAGGATAAAGGCCATATGGCCGCGTAGGATTAGTTGCAAATTACAGCACGAGAATCCAACATTGGAGAGTTGTCGTTTTCTAGCAATCTACATTCTCGGGATTTTATTCCATCCTTTTCCCCTCTCTACCTACCAAACTTGTCGTTGTACTTTTATTTGTTTGTTTGTTTTCTTGAGCCGAATCATTAATATTCATGATATTATATATTCTTTGCCCTCTGGTTTTGGCATATATATGTACGGTCCATTCATTCTTGGCAACGCTAATTGGGTGTGATGCATGTCATTTCACGGTTGTATGCTCATGCACGACACCACGCAAGCTACGATGCGATATTGAATATCTTTCAAATTTTTAGCACCGACAAACTTAACTTCCTAACTTGACTTGCGTGCCATGTACCTGCGTACGAAGTAATCATACGACAAAACTTTTTTACTTTTTGTGGACGCAAGTCTGTACGCCAACTCAATTTTTGGGTTTCAGTTTTCGAACATAACAAAAGTCCTTTGAGAGAAATAGTGTGACGAACAAAAGTTACCGAAAATAGCGTGACGAGGAAATGTTACGATATTTCGTTTTTGTTTTCGGTTGAATTTTGAAAATCGCGTGTCATGTGCAAATCTTAAGATTTTTTGTTGGTTGTGCATCATAACATGTAGCTTAATCGTCCACCGTGTCACGTTTTTTTTTTCTGTATTTGCCAACCCACCTCTTCGAGGTGGGTTGACAGTTACAGAAAAAAATGAAGCGAACTCCTCGCAGATATACACCCGATGGCCATTATTACCTCCAAGACCGTCGGAGAGTATCGGTAAGATTCTTTGTAATGTTGTTTTTTCGTAAAATAACAAAATAGGCGGTACGATTTGGTACGGAGGGTCGCGGATTTTTCTAAACTACGCCATTTTTTGCCTAATGGAACGTCACCCTTAGACTATAGAAATTATTAGTATCAATAATAAATTAGTGTCATTGATTCTAATTTGTGTATCAATACCACTATGAAAAAAATATTTAATTGGAATTTCTCTATAACGCTGATTTAGGTATACAGAATCCGTCGTCATTACATATACGTTAAAATAGGTAGAAGTACAAAATTTGACAATCCGTACCACGTCGCGTCCTTTCAGTGTAATTAATCCATAATTATAATCTGGGTTTGCGAACGCGTTTGTCGCAAACTCGACTCCACGTTTATTCTAAGCGCAGTTGTGTATGCAACTGACATAAGTTAACTACAATTTCCATACGATTTTCGGTAATGAAGTACAGTTTTGTACCAGAAAGCACATTCCGTACACCACACTATTCATGAAATAAGTACGGAAATTCCATTGACGCTAATTCACAAGAACCGTAATTAACGTCACGGATAAAATAGAATCAGTAACTGTATTTCGGGTATCAATGTCAAAATTTTGGGGCGCCGATATAGAGTACATAAGTCTAATAACTATTCACGGTATGTTGTACACCGTGACTCGCTATTACTACACACCGTGAATCGCTATTAGCGTAATGAAATGGATAGCGTAATGAAACAATTAGCGTTATTTACATTGGAATTTCAGTTTTTTCCAAAAAAATATTTATTCTAATTTATCATTAAGCCCACTTCTCCATCAGGCGCCGACAGTAATCGTACAGAAACGTTTACCGCCAATAATATTTCGTTCACTTCTCCATCAGGTCGTGTTAGCAACGAATCTATCGTGGACGTGTTTTCTTTCGATTGGAAACGTAGATTCATGTTCTAACGGCGAGCGTCGTCAAAGATTCCAAAAGCAAAATGTCTAAACTCGTATCCGTACAAACAGCCGCAAAATAAAATGACGAGAATGTACAGTTTGTACGTTCCTGTTTTGTCGTTGTATAAAAACCCCCAAATCGGAACTTTGAAGACAGCAGGCGCTTCAAATTCCGGTTGACGAAAGATGGTGGTGGAGGCGTCACGACACATTCTTCAACAAAAATTTTGTGGTGGTTTTCGTCGAATATGATTCCCGCCTGTCCGAAGGCGCGTGGCATATGTCCGATGGCGCGCGGCTCGTAGGTGACCTGTCCACGCGTAAACGTTTAACACGTCCGGTGATTGGCTAGTGTCCTCTCTGAGGACACTAGTGAATCACTGGACGAAGTGACCTTTTGCTTCAAACTCATAATCGAACGGTCGACGTTGTCGCCCAAAAGTTTGGAGAACCTTGACGAATCTCCAATAATCATGTTTTAGAAAAAAAAAAAAAACAGTGCGTCCCTGTAAGACAAATAGGCTGGATCTATACGGAAATGCACTTTTTCAAGTAAACAACTCACTTTTCGCCTGATGGAGGTTCACCCTAACTCTAATTTTTAAACTGATTTGTAATAATTGTCGGCGCATAATATCTTCACACTAAAATATGCGCATGTATGAAATTGTTCAAATCGTACGCCGTCGCGTTTTTGTGACATCCGCGTCATTTTTCCCTGAGCACATTTACATGCCCGCATGTTAGCGTAAATATTATTTCTGTACTTTTTTACTTGAAAAAATACAAAATAATACGGATATGATAGTCCGTGTACCACACTAATTAGAAGGGCACTATATTACAGTTATGAACCCTATTAGGTGGGGTACCTCAAATAACGTTCTGAAACATTTAGGGTGAAGTTCCATTAGGACATTCTGTAATTGTACGGCCAACATTACAGAATGTTACAATTTGAACGAAGTTCCATTGGGCAGAGTCTGTAACCCACGTGTTCGAAATTGAGTGGTACCACGTAATTCAATATCGGATATTTAAAATCGTCAATGATTTTTACACCGACCAAAAATCTTCATTTGCGTACTATGTACGTGCGTACCAGGTCATCGTGCAGCACAACTTTTGTACTCTCCGTAGGCGCCTTGTCAAATACCACATCATTTTTTTAGGGTTCCTCTTTTTTCGCGTGATGAATGAGCGTTGCCAAAAATAGTGTGACGAATGGGCGCTAACAAAAATAACGTGACGAAAGTGCGTTATGACTTTTCGTTTGTATTTTTTGCTGGATTTTTCAATGCGTATATCGTGTGGGAAATTTTTTGATTTCCGTTGGTTGCCATTTTGACACGTATGCTCATTATCCAACGTGGCGCGGCTCAATTTTTTTTGTAATTGGTGATGTACCTGGCGAGGTACATCACCAATTACAGGAACTTTCGAAGCGAATGCTTCGCGAAAAAATATCCAACGGTCGTTGTTAACTCCCAAAATTTTGGATAATATTGGAAAGATTCTTTGTAATGTTGCTTTCTGCATAAAAACAAAATAAGAAGTACGGCGTAGTACGGAGAGGTCTGAATTTTTGTAAATTTCCTCACTTTTTGTCTAATGGAACTTCACCCTTAGAATGATTAATTCTATTTGGGAATTTGCCAAAAAAATCGGAGTACCCCAATTAGAGTAACGAACGCTAATAGCGATTCACAATGTAGCGTCAATGTTTTTTTTCGCCACCTAAAACATATTTTCTCCGTACACATTTGTTGGATTTTCAATTTGAGACTGCCAATCGGAAGCTGAAAATGTTACCTTTCAATCGCAACCATCGGATTCACAATCAACAGCTGTGTACAGAGAAAAGATGTTTTAAGTGGTGAAAAAAACATTGACACTAATAGCGATTCACGGTGTACTGTAGCTGTGTCATAACAAGCTCGATTCTAAAAACATGTTTTCATGTGGATGTTTTCGAGTTCCTTACAATGAGGCGATCAATTTACACAACTTGTAGAAGTGGGTGCTAGAGTGAAACATGTGTCATGTGTGTCAGGGGTGGCAAAAGTCAAACTTTAGATACTCGAAACCGACAAATTTTTGTTTTTAAATCTGAACACCTGATACCCAACCGGATTATGTCACGCTCTTAAATTGTTAACTGTTACTCGATACGCGTTTACAAAAAAAAAAAAAAATCGAAACTCAATTTCTTGCGACTACGTGTACCCGCCTGTACTCGAATATGTACAAAATAAATGATACATCTCCCTCGTACCTTCCACGATACCAAGAGCTCGAATATGTACAAAATAAATGATACATCTCCCTCGTACCTTCCACGATACCAAGAGTAGACAGTACAATAATGTTGGATAGTATAGACAGTACACCGTGAATCGTTATTCGCGTATAGAAATTATTAGTGCTAATAATGAATTAGTGTCATTAACGCTAATTGTGTGTCAATCCCATTGTCAAAAAAATGTTTAATTGTAATTTCTCCATAACGCTGATTTAGGTATACAGGATCCACCGTCATTACACATACATTAAAACAGGTAGAAGTACAATATCTGACAATCCGTACCACGTTGCGTCCTTCCAATGTAATAAATCCAAAATTCTAATTTGGGTTTGCGGATAACTAACCATTACGTCGTTCATAACTACACAGTAAAATAGGTATGAGTAAAAATCGTCGAAGTACGGGTTTATGTCCTTTCACCCAAGTTTATTCATGACTTTGTAGAGATTCATGGTTTTTTTGTGAAGTATTTTCTAAGTCTAAATTGTGTAAAATAATATGCAGGAAATCAACAAAGGCAACTTGCCTTTTCCACCTCTCTCAATTCCCCACTCTTGTCGCAGTCACTGAAGACTGGAGAGGGAGTCAGAGCCATGGCTGCCTATGCTGTTCCAGAGAGACTGGGAGCAGTCCAAGTTAGAGTTACCAAAATGATTGGACGAGCCCAAGATTTGATCTAGGTACCTATTATCCTTCAGAGTAGCAAATAGCCGTTAGCGTTGTCCTATAAGCTAAGAAATATCTTGAGATGTATAAGGCGTGATAACTACTTAAACACTATCTTGTAGACCAATCTATTTAACTGAGAAAACAGACTGGAGCACATAGACTCAGTTGGACAAATAGTGTGAACTGAGATATCGCACAAAACAAATGTTCCGCACATTTGTTTCAACAGCAAATATTAAAAGCCCGTTTGGATCAAACGGTCAACGTGGGAGCCGACATCGCGGAATGGTCGCATTGGCAGTTTTTGGTTACCTCATCACCAAGTGATATGTGGCGCTACCTCAATAGCTTGCGGCATTTCTGGAGCACACCAAAACAAGTCCGAATATGACAAGCTTCAACTTTTTGGTCATGCCGTACAATGGCTGTACATAAAGTACTCCGACCTTAGAACCTTTCTGCACTGTACAGTTGCTTGATTTGTGCCGTACATTAGTAGAAGGGGGTTAAAGACTTAACCAAAACTTAGGTAGCGGTCTCTCTCTCTTAGAGTGCATCTGTATTTACATACCATCTTTGGCCAGCCATAACTTACTGCTTAATGGAGCAAATTGCCTAATTTTTTTTTGGTAGGCTCAAACGAGTCTTGGCTACACTGGGTTGAAGTCAAATTAGTCATTTGTCTGTCAAGGTGGCAAACATTCTTCACAAAACACAAGTGGGTCAGGGCTATCCTAAAGGCTTGGTGTGAGCTGCCTACTGTGAGAACCCATGGAGGTCTCAGTGTTGTAGGTTATGGGCCAACCTTCTAGGTTGCCCATCTTTAACATAACCATCTTCATATAATAAGAGAGTACTCTGTGGGAGAAAAGGTTTTGTGGGATAGTGAGTGGACGCGTGAGGCATCCATCCAGCATGGGCATTCCTCTAGGGTTTGCAAGGACGAGGTTTTAAGTCTTTCTTGCTGCTTCCGAGTCCTTTCTGCCCGTTCTTTCTCCCATTGCTTGAGCTTCAAAGCCACCTCCGGTTTAAGTTTCCGTGTGCAGTGCTTCAGAGGAGAGTGAGGATGGGGAAAGCATTCTGATGGACAAAAGGAAAGAAAAGCAAACAATCACAGCGATAGCAACACCTATAGCAACCGGTTCAGCATTCATGTCACTTGTTCGGAGGAACGAGGAAAATGATATTGATACCTGGGACTATAATAACATGGCGGCAAAACACTTTATACTTTGCCATCTCACCCTAAGACTTGCATCACCTCATTTGCAAGTGGAATGGGCATCCGATCTATGGGTGGCACTTATAGATATGTACCGAAGTGGTACAATTGAGCAACAACAACTAGCAGATCAAAAAATGGATATATATGAATA
This sequence comes from Zygnema cylindricum, assembly GCA_037447655.1. Lineage (NCBI taxonomy): Eukaryota > Viridiplantae > Streptophyta > Zygnematophyceae > Zygnematales > Zygnemataceae > Zygnema > Zygnema cylindricum. The sequence goes on from JBBHKE010001760.1 coordinate 306,397, forward strand.
CAAAAAAGGGAAGATGCCAGATTTCTGTAATGAGTTTGCGACACTTTTTATGGACATAGAGAGTGTTGAGTAATTCTGAGACCTCCATAGGTCCTCAAAGTAGGTAGCCAACTAGAAGCCCCGAGGATAATATTGTAGAAAATAATGGTTTTAAAGTATTTTCTAGGTCTGAATAGAAATAAAGAAGCCGAGGAAGTCTACCTCTAACTTCTCTCTCCAACTCTCAAACTTGTCGCAGTCACTGAGAAATTGGAGAGGAAGCTAGAGCCATGGCTACCTAGGCTATCCTGAGGTTTACAGGAAATTTATACTAGTTAAGGGATTATTTACTAAAAGGTATGTGCCGACGACAGGATTTGATCCTGGTACCTGCCGACCGTCAGATAGTAGATAGCCGGTAGCCTTAGCCGTTAAGCCTAGAAGTAGTGTTACGTATTATAGAGTACGATATTTACTTAAACATTAATACGTAGGTTAAATCATTTAACTGTAACTGTTT
>JBBHKE010001760.1:309728-324768 GCA_037447655.1 Zygnema cylindricum
TGCCACAAGGTGAAGGTTCGTAATAGTAGGTAAAGAACGTGAGCCATGTGATATAAAAGTATGAAGAGGCCGTTGAAGTACTACTCTCACAATTGAAAGTAGAAGTATCACGAACAGGTAGGCTGTGAAAAATAGAGGTACATGTCTGTTCTCTCTAGCGACGTTATCAGGTTGTAGAAAGGAGGAAACTTTCACATTGAGCAGTCGGAAACGAGTTGGTCGACCTCGAGGATTTATCACGGTCGAAATATCTAGAGGTAATTCCAGTAGGTGTTGAGAAGCCGGAACTCCTACACTTCCACTCTCCAGCGGTTTCGATCTCACTCCACGAAGTCTTACTTCACGGACCTTAAGCGAGGAAAATGACATTCAGATGTGGGAGTACACCAACATGAATTCCAGGCACTTCATTCTGAAGCACCTCACTCTAGCTTTGGCGACCTCTCACCTTCACATCCTCAAGGCCGAAGAGTTGTGGATGACCTTAATGGAGATCTATAAAGCTGGCACTATTTAGGAGCTCCAGCTGGTTGAGCAAAGGCTGACGAGTTACACTTTCAAAGGAGGAAAGATGTTGGACTATTGCAGCGATCTCTCTTGTCTGTACATGGAGATAAAAAGTGTCGGATGGACAAGCACTATGAAGATGAAAGTTAACACTCTCATCATGAAGTTGCCGGAGAAGTATGAAAATATAGTGTACCGAGTGCAAGAAATGGATGATAATGCTTGGAAGTGGAACACCGTGGTCCGAATGATACTTGTGCAGGAGAACACCATTGAGATCCGGAGAGGAGGAAAGAGCGTTCAAGCTCTAGCTGCCGGAATGGACCGGTGGAGGAATGATCCAAAAAATCCGTACAACAACTTCAAAGGGGAAAAGAACCAATCTGGAGAATCGAGGACTCCAAAAGCCTTTTGTCATTTCTGCAAAAAATTGGGGCCCTTCATAACTGATTGCATCAAGCTATCGGAGCTGAGGCTTCAAGAAAATCGTGGAGGGGATTCTCCGGGAGGGAAGAAGAAAGCACTTGTGGTCACACAAGTGAAAGGAGAGACCAAGGAGGACGAATCTTCCGAGGAGGAAGAAATGGAGCTTCTTCTTGACGAGAATCTAGAGGAGAAGGAGATCCCTCGGAAACAGAAGTGTGCCCTTGGAGCCATTCGAGAAGCTCCAGAGGAGGGATGGATCATCGACTCAAGTGCATCCATGCATATGTGTCGTGACAGGCACCTCTTCACTAAGCTAAGAAAGATCGTTACTGTGGAAATAGAGTATGGGGATGGGAGAGTAGTTACCATAGATCTAGTGGGCTCGATAGATCTGAAAGTCTCCTTGGAGGGTAAGACTTCTATTTTCACCTTCTCAGATATGCTCTATATTCCTCAGCTCAGTAAGAATCTTGTGTCTACCTCTGTATTAGATGACAAGGATTTTGATACCTTCACTAGAAAGGGAGTCATTACAGCTAAGTATAAAAATGAAGTCTACTTCACAGCAGATAAGGGTAGCGAAGGAATGTTTAGGTTTAACCAGAGTAATGAAAAGAAAAGTGCTTACTATGGTGGTGTCCCGAGGTTGATGATATGGCATAAGCGTTTGAGACATGGGTATTTTGACAGGTTGAGGGAAATGAAGAAGCTAGGTGTAGTAGAAGGCATTCAGTTTGGAGATAATGAAATGATGGATGATTCTAGTGGCTGTGCTCAAGGTAAGGCTCACAAACTTCCCTTTCCAAAAACTGCCACAAATAGAGGTGAGAAAGTACTAAATCTGGTCCACACAAAAATCAGGGGACCAGCCAGAGTACCTTCGGTTGGGGGGTAGAGGTATATGTTGACAATTACTGATGATTGGTATAGATATTCCATAATCTACTTCTTAAAAACAAAGTTTGAAGCACCAAAGTACTTTAAAGAATACAAAGCCTGGAGTGAGAATGTTCAAAAGAGGTAATTAATAATTCACTTCCCTATTTTAGTTTTGCTTTAAAGAAAGAGAGTGAGGATCAAAGGCCCGCCATGGCTGGCGCCATATTTAGAAAGTGGCAGTTTTTGAAGTAAAGGGTATTTTACTAAAATGATGCCGAAGTCTAGATTTGAACCTGCGACCCCTACAGTCTCTATAGCCCAAAGCCTTAACCATTAAGGTGTTACGAAACTATACACGTGATGGGTTTAATAAATATATAGACATTAACGCAACAACTAATTAACAGCAGACTAACCTAAAAGAGCAATTCATGCATGTACGCGAATCTGAACCGTGTAAAATATGTTTTGATCGGACGACCGGCATTATAGCCGCCACGCAAATTGAGCGTTTGGCGGCATACGGAGATAGTGTCACGCGGTGCCACGTGGTGCCAAATTATTTGATACCGAAGAAGATGGGAGGAGGAACCATGGCTTCCGATTTGATGGGTGTCACCTTGTAGACCTTGTCGTACAATGGTCGTACAATAAGTACATCGTCCATTGTACCTTCTTGTACTATATAGTGTTCCTATTGGACTAGGGTTTAGTAGTAGGTTGTCGTGAGTAGGCAGACCGTGACTTAGTAATATTTAGGTACCTCTCTCTCTAAGAGAGCTTGTAACTATAAAGGTCATCTTTGACCAGCCATAACTTACTGCTCGGGGGAGCAAATTCAGTGATTCTTTTTGCGTTTGACTCAAGGGAGTCTTTTCCACACAGGGGTGAGATTGGTAAGAATATTTGTGTGCCTGGGCGGCGCTTATTCAGCGGGAAAGTAGAAGGGGCAAATATTATCCTAGAGGCTTTACATAGGTTGCTCATTCTGTGGGTCAATGGAGACCACAGAATTTCATGTTATGGGCCCACCCTCTAGGGTGCCCATATTTGATGGATCAGAATTTCTTTATTGGGAAATGATGATGGAGGGAGAACTATTTGAGAAACATCTATGGGGCATAGTGTCTGGACAAATTCAATGCCCACCTCCACCTAAGTTTGGAGGGACACGTTTTTTTGGCACCTCCTCCTCTACAGTTGGTAGAACAGCTGCCACCATCACCGAGGATGAAGATGAGGAAGGAGAGGAGATTGTCATGGAAGGAGAAAAGGGAGGAGTTGCAACTCAAGGGACACCTTTGCCGAAAGCGATACTGGCAACAACACCACCAAAAACGGCGACAATAGTTCAGACCGAAAGATAGAGTATGAAAAGTGGAACTACAAAGACAAGGTTGCTAAGCTCTTAATTCTTAAAAGTGTAGCAAACGGCATTGCCATTCCCCTTATGCATGTCAAATCTTCATCTCATATTTGGATATCACTAGTTAACAAATATAAGAGTGGATCATTGCAGCAACAACAGTTGGCCGAAAATAAGATTGCAGCTTATACTTATAAAGGAGGAAGTATGAATAATTATTGCAATGATTTAGGAGCATTATTTGGAGAGTTAGAGAGTGCAGGTAACTCATGGTCCGAGAGACAAAGAGTAAACACATTAATGATGAAACTACTTGAAGAGTATGAGAATATCATTAACCGATTGCAGGATATAAGAGATAGCAATTCGAATTAGGATGACACAGTGGGAATGATTTTAGTGAAAGAAAGAACCATAGAGCTTAGGAGAGGGAGTCCAAGTGTTCAAACATTGTCTGCAGGAGCTGATTGGCGGAAGCGTGATGAAGAGAGAGGGAAAGATCCCTATCGAAACTTTGGTGGAAGAGGACAAGGAGGTGGCAGATTTTATAGACATAGGAGAGGAACTTCTCGAGGAGGATTATGTCACTTCTGTAAGAAACTTGGACACTATATGGCATATTGTGTCAAACTTGCAGATCTTCGACTGAAAGATGGTCAAGGAACCTCAAGGGATGGAGGAAAGAAAAAGGCTTTCTTGACCCTAGTTCATGATGAGGAAGTGGAAGGAAAAATTGAACCAGAAGAGGAGCTTGAGGAGCTTCTTCTTGATCCGAAAAACACTGAAAACATGTTGACATTCCACGGAGACAAAAGTGTGCTTTCGGAGGTAAGAGGGATCCACCCGAGGATGGGTGGATCATATACTCAGGGGCTTCAATGCATATGTGCAAATATAAGCGGTGGTTTACTAAACTGAGAAAGATCCCAACAGTTGAGATAAAGTACGGAGATGGTAGAGTAGAGACCACAACGCTTGTTGGAACTCCTGAGTTGAAGGTTCTAGTTGATGGAAAGGCCTCAATTGTAACACTCTCAGATGTTCTTTACATTCCACATCTTAGCAATAACCTAGTCTCAACAGCTGTCCTAGATGAAAAGGAGTTTGAAACACGAACTAGGAAAGGAATCTTCACAGCAAGCTTTGATAATGAGGTTTATTTCATAGCTGAAAAGGGCAGTCAAGGAATGTTCAAAATTGTTCTTTGTAATAAAAAGAGTGTTCTCTACTCGTGTGCAAGTGAGATGATGCTTTGGCATAAAAGGTTGGGGCATGTGCATCTAGATAGATTAAAGAAAATGAAGAAAAAAAGAATTGTGGAGGGTATTACTTTTGAGGATGATGAGACCTTTGATGAGTGTAGTGGATGTGCCCAAGAGAAGATTCATATAATTCCGTTTCCAAAAGCAACCATATTTAGGAGAGAGAAAATATTAGATCTAGTTCACACTGATGTTTGGGGACTTGCTAGGTATGCTTCACATGGGGGGAAGAGATGGATGTTAACCATCACAGATGATTGGTCTAGATACACGAAGGTATACTTTCTCAGACATAAGTCAGAGGTATTAAGATGTTTCAAAAAGTTTAAAGTATGGAGTGAAAAACTACATGAAACCTCAATAAAAGAGATAAGAAGTGATAATGGGAAAGAATATACCTCAAGGGAATTTGAAGAATATCTTAAAGAAGAAAGAATTCATCATGAGAAAATTGTTCCCTATAATCCGGAACATATTGGAGTAGCAAAAAGAGTGAATAGAATGTTAGGAGATATGTCCAGAAGTATGTTAACTGATAAGAGGATAGGGTTGCAATTTTGGGCTGAGTCTATGAACTATGCTAATTTCATCAAAAATATAGTCCTTACTTCAGCAAATAAGGAGGAAACTCCGTATGAGAGGTGGACAGGAAGAAAGTCTGATTTGTCTAGTTTTAGAGTGTTCGGAAGTCAAGTCTACAATTTGGATTCCGATAAGACTAAATGGAAGTTAGAGGAATGGAAACCAAGATATATTGTAGGATATGATGAGAGCACAAAAGGATACCGGGTGTATGACTTCAAAAAGAGAGATATTATTTTGGTAAAACACATAGTGGTGATGAATGAAGAGAAGTCCATTGATCCATTCAAATATAATAAGGAAGTCAAAATCAGATTTGAAACGGATCCGTTTTTTGACTTTGACTTTGAAGAAAAGGAAGATGGAGAAAAAGAAAAATCTGCAGATCTACCAAAGGAGAAGAAGGAAAGGACAACATCCGAGGCAACGCCACAATACGAAGTGGAAACTGATGAGGAACTTGATGAGACACCGGAATCGGAAGATAGGGAAGCTGCAAATCTTCCTAACTGAAACCCAAGGATGCCTTCCATATCGGCGTCTGATTTTGAAGGGGGGAGAAGAAGTAGTAAACGACTTCAAAAAAGACAAGTAAATAACCAACTCACAAAGATGTCTCACCCAGATGAACCTCAGACATACTTAGAGGCAATAAACACCCCAGAAAGTAGCCGGTGGATCTCTGCTATAAATGAAGAAATGGCCTCCATCATGGAAGCCAATACATGGGAGTTGGTAGATTGTCCACCAGACCGAAAACCGATCGGATGTAAGTGGGTTTTTAAACTTAAATTAAACCCGGATAATACCATTGAAAGGTACAAAGAGGTTAGTTGCAAAGTGGTATACTCAAAAAAAGGGGATAGACTACGAAGAAACCTTTGCACCTGTAGTCAGATTTCCTTCTGTTAGAATCCTTTTAAGTTTAGCCGCAGCAGAGGATATGGAAATACACAAGATGGATATTAATACAGCTTTTTTGCACGGAGAGTTGGAAGAAGAAATTTACATGAGGCAACCGAAAGGATTCGTAGAAAGTGGGGAAGAAAGCAAGGTTTGCAAATTGATAAAATCACTCTATGGGCTTAAACAAGCCGCGCGACAATGGAATATAAAACTGGAAGATTTTTTGACCAGTTTGGGGTGTATCAGAATTAGTTCAGATCACTCCATATATTTATTTGAGGATGAGAATGGAGTGATATTTATTGCTATTTATGTGGGTGATTTGGTGGTCTTAAGCAAGTCCTTAGATAAGATTAACAAACTAAAACGGGATCTTAGAAGCCGTTTTGATATGAAAGATCTTGGTGAAGCGAAGTACATTTTGGGAATTCAAATGGAGAGAGATAGAGGGAATAGGATTATAAGACTCACACAGAAAGAAGCAATCGGTAATATGCTAGAAAAATTTCAGATGGAAAAAGCAAATTGATGTACTACTCCCATGGATTTGAAGAAAGTGTTTGAGGGGAGTGAAGAGAGAGGAATATTGACTTTTAATGATGAGATGGATGGGATAGAAAGAAAATTTATGGAAAATATCCCTTATCGGCAGATTGTAGGCAGCTTAATCTATTTTATAAACTGTACCCGTCCGGATATAGACGCAGCTGTAGGTGTCTTTAGTAGAAGTCTAAATGAACCAAGAAAGAGAGATTGGGAGGCTGCCAAAAGGGTGATGAGGTATCTGGTGGGGACAATGGAATTGTGGTTGCATTTGGGAGGGGAGCACATGGACTTCACCACCTGGAGTGATGCCAGTTATGGAGATGTGCCTTTAAGGCGGTGTACGACTAGATATGTGTTGCAAATTGGATCCGGTGCATGTTGTTGGAGTAGCAAACAACAAAAAGTAGTTGCTCAGTCCACTATGGAGGCTGAATACATGGCTTCCTGTGCTGGAACCAAAGAATTAATGTGGGTTAAATCTCTCCTTGAAGAACTTGGGTTCATTAAGTCTGGAACTCAAAATGTTTTTTGTGATAATCAAGCTGCTATCTTTATTGCAGCTAATCCGAAACATCACTTCAAAGCTAAGCATATGGATATTAGACTAAGCTTTGTCAGAGAGAAGGTAGAAAATCAAATTATTAAACTGGTCATAAATTTGATAGGGAAATGATTGCAGACATGATGACAAAAGCAGTGCCTTCCCCTAAGTTGATTTATTGCAGAGAAAACTGTGGATTAAAATTGAAAAGTGACTAGGAATTAAGAAGAGTGTTGAAAAGAGGTAATTAATAGTTCACTTCCCTATTTAAGTTTTGCTTTAAAGAAAGAGAGTGAGGATCAAAGGCGCTCCACGGCTGCCGCCATATTTAGAAAGTGGCAATTTTTGAAGTAAAGGGTATTTTACTAAAATGATGCCGGATCGGACGGCCGACATTATAGCCGCCACGCGAAGTGAGCTTTTGGCGGCATACGGAGATAGCGTCACGCGGTGCCACGTGGGGCCAAATTATTTGATACCAAAGAAGATAGGAGAAGGAGCCATGGCTTCTGATTTGATAGGTGTCACCTTGTAGACCTTGTCGTACAATGGTTGTACAATAAGTACATCGCCCATTGTACCTTCTTGTACTATATAGTGTTCCTATTGGACTAGGGTTTAGTAGTAGGTAGTCTTGAGTAGGTAGACCGAGACTTAGAAATATTTAGGTACCTCTCTCTCTAAGAGAGCTTGTAACTATAAAGGTCATCTTTGACCAGCCATAACTTAGTGCTCAGGGGAGAAAATTCATTGATTCTTTTTGCGTTTGACTCAGGGGAGTCTTGTCCTCACAGGGGTGAGATTGGTCAAAATATTTGTGTGCTTGGGCGGCGCTTATTCAGCGGGAAAGTAGAATGGGCAAATATTATCATAGAGGCTTTACATAGGCTGCTCATTCTGTGGGTCAATAGAGACCACAGAATTTCAAAGAAGTTGCATGGAACCACCATTAAGAGAATAAAGAGTGATAATGGGGGAGAGTACACCTCTAACTAGTTTGAGGAATATTTAAGAGATGAGGGAGTTCAGCATCAGAAAACAATACCAAATAATCTAGAACAGAATGGGGTAGCTGAGAGGTTAAATCAGACTTTGGGAGATAGTGTATGCAGTATGTTGGCAGATAAGAAAATAGGAAAAAGATTTTGGGGAGAAGCCATGAACTGTGCTAACTACATTGAGAACAGAGTCCTCACAACAGTTGTTAAAAGGATGACCCCTTATGAGAGATGGGTTGGAAGGAAACCGAATATCTCTCACTTGAAAGTATTCGTTGTCAAGTTTACTGTCTTGACATAGATAAAAAAAACTTGAAACTAGATGCTAAAGGGAAACCGGGATATTTTGTGGGATATGACGAGGATGCCAAGGGATATAGAGTCCACGACTTAGCCAGGGGAGTGTAGAAACTAATGGTTTTAAAGTATTTTCTAGGTCTGAATAGAAATAAAGAAGCCGAGGCAGTCTACCTCTAACTTCTCTCTCCAACTCTCAAACTTGTCGCAGTCACTGAGAAATTGGAGAGGAAGCTAGAGCCATGGCTACCTAGGCTATCCTAAGGTTTACGGGAAATTTATACTAGTTAAGGGATTATTTACTAAAAGGTATATGCCGGCCACAGGATTTGATCCTGGTACTTGCCGGCCGACAACCAGGAATAGCCGGTAGCCTTAGCCGTTAAGTCTAGCAGTAGTGTTACGTATTATATAGTACGATATTTACTTAAACATTAATACGTAGGTTAAATCATTTAACTGTAACTGTGTACGGTATTCATAGATCCGGTAATGTATAAGTACGGAATACGGTACATGCACGAAATCAATACCGCGCATTTATTTCGTAAGTGAAACGAATACCGCGCATGTATTTATTACGGCTACGATTAAATTAGATTCTAATCGGACGGCCGGAATTAGCGCCGAGATCGCGGAAGAAGATTTCGGCGGTTTGTGGCCATCGCCACATCGGATGACGCGTGGCGAAATTACATTGGATCGTGGAATCTCCGGAGATTATGGCACCGAATCCGGATATGACATGTGTCGACATTTGGGCCATGTCGTACAATGTTCGTACATAAAGTACACCGGCAGCTGTACTTTTGCGTACGGAACTGTATTTTGATTGGCTCCGTACATTAGTAGATAGTGTCTGTGAGAGAGATAGGACTTAGAAAAATTAGGAGATAGGAACCTCTCTCCCACGGAGCATCTGTACAAAAGGTCAACTTTGACCCTCCATAACTTACTGCGCAGGGGAGCAAATTCAAAGATTCTTTTTGCTATCGACTCACGGGAATCTTGCCTTCACATGGGTGCAGGTGGATAGAGTTTTTGTCTGCCAGGGTGGCAGTTATTTTTGCAGAAACACAAAGGGGTCAAGATTATCCTAGAGGCTTCTTGGAAGTTGTCCACTCTGAGGACTTATGGAGGTCTCAGAGTTTCAACAAGATATCATTCTGGTAAAACATCTAGTCGTCATGGATGAAGGAAAGTCTTTTGATCCCTTCATATACACTAAGAAAATCAGAATCAGTTTTGAGTCCGAGAGTGAGGAGGACTTGGATCTTCCCAGAAAGGACACTAGTGAAAGCATGATTACAGATCCAGAGGAGATAAAAGATGGGGGAGATATACCGGAATCCCCTCATATTCCTATACACTTTGAGGAGAGAGAGGAAGAGCATTCAGAACTTATTTCCATGGATAGGGGAGCAAATGAGACATTGCGGAGTAATCGAAGACTTCCCTCCATTCCAGCTTCAAACTTTGAGGCAGGACGAAGGAGCAACAAAAGGCTGCAAGAAAAGTAGGCTGCTCATAAGGTAACAAAGCTTTCTCACCCAGATGAGCCTCAATCATACTCTAAGGCAATGGACAGTGCGGAAATAAGAGAGATGGGTCACAGCCATAAATGATGAGATGGCCTCAATCATGGAGGCAAATACTTGGGAGCTGGTGGACTGTCCACCAGTTAGAAAACCTATTGGCTGTAAATGGGTATTCAAACTGAAATTGAACCCAGATAATACCATTGAGACATATAAGGCTCGGTTGGTGGCAAAGGGGTTCACCCAAAAGAAATGGATAGGTTATGAGGAGACCTTTGCTCCGGTAGTTTGATTCCCATCTGTAAGGATCCTCCTTAGATTAGCAATAGCGAAAGATATGGAGATCCATCAGATGGATATTAAGGTCGCCTTCCTCAATGTTGAACTGGAGGAGGAAATCTTCATGCGGCAACCAGAAGGGTTTGGAGAGGAAGGAGAGGAAAGCAAAGTCTGCAGACTTTTAAAGTCCTTATATGGACTGAAGCAGACCCCCATACAATGGAATAAGAAACTAGATGAGTTTCTTACCAGTCTGGGGAATATTCGGATCAGTTCTGACTATTCTATTTATATGTTTGAGGATGAGAATGGTTTGATTTTTATTGCAATTTATTTGGATGATTTGCTGGTATTGAGTAAGTCTACGGAAAAGATAAATAGTCTAAAGAAAGATCTTAGAAGTAGATTTGACATGAAAGATTTAGGGGAGGCTAAATATATTTTGGGAATTCAAATGGAAAGGGATAGGGGGAAGAGGATAATCAGACTTACTCAGAAAGAGGCTATAGGAAATATGCTGGAGAAATTTCAGATGGAGAATGCAAACAGTTGTACCACTCCCATGGACTTGAAGAAAGTAAGTGATGGGAGTGTAGAAGGAGGAGTAATAATGCTAGATGATCAGATGAGTCCAGAAGAGAGGCAGTTTATGAAGTCTATTCCTTACAGATAGGTTGTAGGAAGTTTGATTTACTTTTTGAATTGTACCAGACCTGACATAGCTGTAGCAGTTGGAGTCCTCAGTAGGAGTCTTAATGATCCCAGAGTCTTAATGATCCCAGAAAGAGAGACTGGGAGGCAGCCAAGAGAGAAATGAGATACCTGGTAGGAACTAGGGATCTATGGTTGCATTTGGGAGGGGAGCACACTGACATCACTACTTGGAGTGATGTCAGCTATGGAAATGCACCTATGAGAAGATGCACTTCTGTGTATGTATTGTATGTGGGAGAAGGTGCTTGCAGTTGGAGCAGCAAGCAACAAAAGGTTGTTGCCCAGTCCACTATAGAGGCTGAGTACATGGCAAGCAACAAAAGGTTGTTGCCCAGTCCACTATAGAGGCTGAGTACATGGCCTCTTGTTCTGCTGTGAAAGAGCCGATGTGGGTGAAGTCTTTGCTACAAGAATTGGGATAGATGAAGAAGGGAGTGCATGAAGTGTTTTGTGATAATGAGGCTGCAATTGCAATTGCAGCCTTTCGAAAAACATCATTTCAAAGCTAAGCATATGGATATAAGATTGAGTTTTGTGAGAGAAAAGGTAGAAAATAAAATTGTGAATTTGGTGTATAGGAGTGATGGGGAAATGGTGGCTGATATGATGACAAAGCCTGTGCCATCTCCCAAGCTAAAGTACTGTAGAGAAAAGTGTGGATTAAAAGAGAAATTAAAATTAGACTAGAAAATAAGGGGAGTGTTGCAATCCTGAATTGTTACCAGGTACGCGATACGAGTTTACTAAAAAAAAAGTTAACTGAAACTCGATTCCACGTTGTTGAAATCACTAGATTTAGGGGAGGTATTTTCTAGGTCTTAATTAAAATAAAAAGAAAAAGAGAAAGCACAGGCAGTCTGCCTCCACCTTCTCTCTCTCTAGCCCCCATACTTGTTGTAGTCACTAAAGGAGAGAGAGGGCGGTGGAGCCATGGCTGCCTTAGCTCCATAGGCAAGGCTTAAGAGTGACCTAAGTCACTCTCAACCAAAAAGGTTGAGTTCGGCAGGACTCGAACCTCCGACCGGTAGGGCGAGGCGTAGGCGTCAACCCTTACCAGTCTGTCGTAGTAGTCCGTTAGGATGCATACGGTTTGATAGCTATTTAAACAATAGATAGGCGACTAATCCGATTAACAGAATTACATATAGAATACATAGAAACAAGTTGGAGTTTTAAGTGCGCACGAAACGAATGTACCGGACATTTGTTTTGAACGGTTGTCGTTTAAAGCCGGCTTTGATCGGAAGGCCCGCACCATCGCCGAGATCCCAAAATGGCCGCTTTGGCGGTTTTTGGTCGTGACATGACCTGGCGACACATGACACGATGTCATTGAGAAGAGGAAATCCCGGAGAACATTAGGACAAGTCCGAAGGAGACAAGCGTCCACTCCATGGCCTTGTTGTACACAGGTCGTACAGAAAGTACATCGACCATTGTACCTTTCTGTACTGTACAGTCTTCTGATTGGTTCCGTACCTCAGTAGATAGGAGTTGTGAGAGGGTTTAGGACTTAGTGAATTGAGAAGGTAGCCGCCTCTCTCCCAACAAGCGTGTATAAATATTGGCATCTTTGCCTCTTGATAATTAATCGCCTGGTTGGGCGTTTTAAGTGATTCTTCTTTCTGTGGACTCAAAGGAGTCCAGACTGCACAAGGGTGCAATCAAATTATCTAGTTGTTTGCTTGGGTGGCAGTTGCTCTAGTTGAAAGTGGGTTAGTTAAAAACTACCTAGAGGCTTCCTTAATTTTGGTCCAAATGGGGGACACGGAATTGCACACGTGACTACCTGTATCGCCCGTACCCGAATAAGTACAAAATTAGTGGTACATCTCCCTTACACCTTCCACGATACCAACAGTACAAAGTACAATAATACTGTATAATATGGACAAATACTGTATTGTAGAGTATTGTAGTGGAACGTACCTACGAAACCTTCATTTTATTTTGTTTTTTTGCTTCCCCGACTGTACCCGATTTTTCTTTATTATTTTGAAATCACCCGGCTGAATCTGGCAGGCCCCCAAAAATTTGGCACCCAAATCCGTTTCTAATCCGACGCAGGCGGGCGGATACTAGTCGGGTACGGATTCAGGTACCCGATTGCGACCTCTGATAGGTGTAAGAGGTAGGAAAAGTCAAAATTTTACATAACCGAAACCGACCATTTTTTTTTTCATAATCTGAGTAACTAACGCCCGACCGAGTTATGTCATGCTCCAAAATTGTTAACTCTTAACCGACCGGCGTTTACGAAAATAAAATTTAACCAAAACTCGATTTCTCGTGACTAACCGTGCCCCCCCTTAACCGAAAAAGTACAAAATTAATTAATGTACGACGTATGAATAAGCCAATAATTACGATTTGTCGCGTTCCCTAAGATTGTGAAATGAATAGTGGTACTACACTGTGAATCGTAATTAGAGTAAATAATGTTAATTCGGTCGCCTTGAATTTTGACTTTATCACCTTAAATAGAGTAAATGATTCTAAAATTTCATTATGCTGTTTAAGGTAAGGTTTAATTAGCGTAAAAAATTATAATATAGGTTTGTTTTAAATAGTGTGGAGTACGGACGAAGTCCGACCGTGGAGAGTTGTACTTTTATAAGTAAAAAGGTACAAATAACGAATTAATAGAATTGCGCTCGCTAGTGAAATCGCACTAAAAATATAATCGATCACATCGAAAAAAAGTCGTTCGCATAACTCTCGTCCGTCGACATCATTGTCGTCAGTGTGAACATTAACTGACATTCAGCACGACATATATTACTAGCGTCTTAATGACGTCAAAACTATACGGACTGACAGATTTTGTTCGTCTGTGTAATTTAGTGTTCATAATTTCAGCGCGGATAATTAATGCCGACATAACCCAATATAGAGTACTGAAATAAATTAGAGTAAACTTCCTCTGTGAAAAAGTTAAAACACAAAAATTAGCGTTCATAACTCTAATTGTTTTTTTTTTGTTTTTTTCTTCTAATTTTTTCTTTACTCTAAGTAGTAAGTACGATTCGTGGTGTACAGTACCGTGTCAGATTTGCGACGCTAATCATGGTCTTGTACTTCCACGATACCAAAGAGTACAAAGTACAAGAATGTTGGATTGACAGTACAAAATTTTCATTTTTTTGGTTGACCGACGGTAACCGACTTTTTTTTTTCTGGTGAATCAATCGACCGTAACCACCCGACCCCCAAAATTTGGCAACCGAACCCGTTCCGGATCCGGCGCTGGCGGTCGGTTAACGGTTGGTCACGGTTTCGGTTGACCGTTTCCGACCTCTGATCGGTGTTATCGCGTTGATATACCGATATTAAAAAAGATAATATCGGTGCTTCAACGCGATATCAGCAAAACCTATAACTATCGGCAGTGGTCGCAAAAGGTCAATGAAACCGTGACCGACCGTTAACCGAGCGCCCGCGCCGGATCCGAAACGGATTCGGTTGCCAAATTTTGAGGGTCGGCCAGTTGCGGTAGGTTGATTCACCTTAAAAAAAAACGGTCGGTTACGCTCGATCAACCAAAAAACCAAAAAAATGAAAATTTTGTACTGTCCATATAATCCAAATAATTGTACTTTGTACTCTTTGGTATTGTGGAAGTTCGTGACATCATGATTGGCGTCGCAAATCTGACATGGTATTACACTATTCATTTCGCAAATCTTAGGGAACGAGACAAAGCGTCGCAAATCTGACACGGTACACCGCCAATCGCTATTAGCGTATAAGTTTTTTTAGCGTATACGAATAATTAGCCTGGTTTACGCTAATTGGGAATTTGAAAATTTTCGAAAAAATCGTTTTCTCTAAATAGAAATTAGGGTTTTTTTAAAATAGTATGGATAATTATATTTGAGAATTAAAAAAAAAAGCGGAGCGGAATTAGCAAACACAACGCTAATAGCGATTGGCGGTGTAGTACACTATTCATTTCGCAAATCTTAGGGAACGCGAGAAAGCGTCGCAAATCTGACACATTAGTAAACACTATTCATTTCACAAATCTAAAGGCAACGCGACAAATCGTAATTATTGGCTTATTCATACGTCGTACACTACACCGCGAATCGTAATTAGAGTAATGAAAAAATTAGAGTAAAAAAACAAAAAAAAACAATTAGAGTAATTGACGCTAATTTATGTGATAGAGCTTTTTCAACTATGAAGTTTACTCTAAT
>JBBHKE010001761.1:0-52672 GCA_037447655.1 Zygnema cylindricum
CGAAGAAATCGTCTATTCTAATTAGGAATTAGGGTTTTTTTTAAATAGCGTGGATAACTCTATTTGAGAATAAAAAAAAAAAAAAGCGGGACGGAATTAGCATACACAACGCTAATAACGATTGGCGGTGTAGTATATCAACAGCACGCTTAAAACTGTTCTTCTTTTGTCAACCGTTCTGACCTGAAACATTTTCTTGTTTTGTCAACGCCCATGTTCCAAATCGCACCTGGTTTTAACCAATTATATTTCTAACTTGATGTAGGATGCCTATATATTTTCATTCATATACATTGCTTCCTTGCAATCAAATTTGATCACAATTCCTTTCTTTGAGTCGCACATAGTTTACATTATCATAACATGGCAATACCTTGTATATTCCACGAATTACAATACATTTTGATCCTCTGTAGTCCATCGATTATCCTAACCCCAGAAAAAGACCCACATTGAATATCGAACATGCTCCACAATATGCTCCAGTAGAAATTCCAGTGAAGTTGCAACTATGGCAGTAAGGGACAAAAATGGAGCAATTTATACTAAAAGCTAGAAATCAGTATACTAAACGACGAACCAGGTATAAACAGAAGAGTACACAGAACTCCTACAACTTTAATGGAAAACTTATGTAAAAATCTGGTGATGATGCACCATAAATGTACCATGTAAAGCATGAAACACAGGCTAATGAATTTCAGCGGACATGAATAGATAAGAAGTATTTCACAAGAATCCTTGAAAATTTCTCCAATCATGTAACAACGCTCAGTTTCCGTGGCTCAGGGGCTACGACAGCAATTGGCTACGGACTTATGACTACGGTTAAAGGTAACTCAACCTACTAAATTACTTCATTTATATTTTATATGTTCAACATGGTTTTCCAAAAAATGGAGCGCAATCTATCAAGCTACATTACAATATGTTCTTTTTGGTATAGTTTGCTTATTCCTTAGATCCTTCAAGAAAAGCAGATAAGAAAGGTAATAGCTATGTTCAGCTTTTTCCATCAATTTGGCCCCCAAAAATTCTACTTCGCCGATTTTGGCTTGCTATTGAATTTGTTGAAAGGTATGATATTCAGAACAGAACACAACGATCAGCAGGAACAAGCGGGAGGTGGGAGAGTGACAGAGATGGAAAGAGAAGAAGCTTCTCATATTGCAAATAAACCATGGTAAGTTGTGTCTGAAAAGGGCTCACCGCAATCGTCACTTCAACTTGCGCTAAAGCCTGGTCACTCTCAATGCGAACATTGGCAAGGGACAGGTGGCGTAAATTTGTGCATGGTAGAATTTCAGGAAAAAACTCAAGAGGATTCCCAAAGAGACGCAACACTTTTAGCTGGCCAAGAGCTCTGACATCCCCTCCACCCCCAATCATCATGAGAGACAACAATACATCGACCTACACCCTGGCCTCTTCCTCCGTCAGCAGCTTAGTGGCTGGCAAGAAGACGTCCAGGAAGGGGCGACTTACAACTTCCATAAACATTAGTGCTGGTTTTTTAACTCCAACACAAACAAACACCACACACACACAAACTTGCATGAGCTTGTGACCTCATTACACACCAGCAGGAAGCATATACATAGTATTGCATTTCTACGGATGACTTTCTTCAACAGTGAAACATAGTATTCCAACGTTTAAGTTATTGCATAAAATTTATGTCATGGCTAACAACAGCAACAGATCGTTCAGGTTTATTTTTTTTATCTTAAAAGCTTCAGCTAATCCTAGAAAAAAACACGTCAATGGTTCAAGAGAAAACACCTGAAGTCAAGAAGTGGTCTGACAAGTTTATTGTGTTCCAGAGAGAGTTCTATGAGCGCATCGCACTGTCTTAGCTCAACTGATGCAGGAACCATAACAACCACAAAACTAGTCAGATCCAAAAGTAGAAGCCAGGACCTCAAATGACCGGAGACCAATTGGCTGAATATTCAAGCTGCCAATCCTCAGTTAAGATAAAACGTACTACTTCACACAACCAGCACAAATGCAGTATTTCATGGCATACCTGGCCACTTGTTGAAGAAACTCCAAATATCATGCTAGGAAAACAACTAGAGATCTTTGGACTTGTACTGAAATCATGACTGAGAATGGAATATGCATGATTGAGTATACATCATCAAACCCAAAGCCGAGGTTTTTAAGCTACTCCAACGTTCTTGTTGGTCCAAAAACCATGCCAATAATGTACAACTTGGACATGGAACCGATG
Organism: Zygnema cylindricum; assembly: GCA_037447655.1. NCBI lineage: Eukaryota > Viridiplantae > Streptophyta > Zygnematophyceae > Zygnematales > Zygnemataceae > Zygnema > Zygnema cylindricum. The sequence continues at coordinate 2,237 of JBBHKE010001761.1, forward strand.
CATCAAGTAATCACCATAACTGCGTCGCATTCGTAAATATGTAGGTCCATTTACATCTGCAAATGGCTTCTATATTCTAAAATATCGTTGCAGATCGTATGTCAGGTTAACCAATCGACAAGTGTGCTGGAAATCAAATAGGAGCATAATTAAGAAAAAAAGGGGGCAAGATGGGAAAAGAATGTGTATGACGCAAAAAGAAACAAAAAACATCTCGTTATTTGTTTGTAACCCGTTGAATTACAGAAAAGTTCCTTCGACTTAGTGAATGTATGCCTTTTGCAATAAAAATGTCTTGCATTAAACTGCACGCAGTGAGGAATTATATCTAATCCGCAACGCCTTTTTTCTTTAAAAGCGATAAGACCAACAACATAACACAATATTGTGTCTGTACTTCATCCCATACCGCTGCCTCTATAAAATACCCATGATATTAACCACCGATCTGATAATTTAAAAACAAAAAAAATGATTGTGGACACTACCTTAGCAATTTAATTCAACACCACAAGTCATGAAAACCGCTAAAGGGAAGAAAGAGACAAGGATGATGAGGTTTGAGTAGCAATATGCTTCTTACTTGGCACAGTTGTTAACTGATTTTGATCAGCTCTAAGAATTTTCAAATGGGTGAGCATGCCCAACTCGGCGGGCAGCTGTGAAATTTTATTGTTGTCCAGGTATAATGCCTCAAGCATTGGTAAACGAGTAATTTCAGGGGGTACAGTCTGGATTGCATACAAAGTCCACAAAAAAAAAATGTTGGAACACATTGAAGGGAGGGCTGGGAACAATTATCAGAAGTTCAAGCATATTAACGCTCTTTTCTTTGCTGTCTCGCCTGCCTTACAATCGATTCATATGGTTTTTAACCAGCTCAAACATGACAGGACTGGTGCAGCTGAGTAAGAGTTAACTGACAAATTTTCCTTTTCACGGTTCAAAAGCACATAAGAAAAAGAAATCGTTTGAGAAAAGCAATAGCCCGCATACATCTCCCAGTAACCTCCCAGGTCTAAGCAAACTCATAACTTAAAAAATACCAGTCTTAAAACAGATAGAGGCATTATAGAGAGGTGCAAATGAATGACAGGAAGCAGTGGCCATAGAATAGACAACAAATCAAACACGTGGAAAGAAGACGAGACAGGCAAGGTCCGGTTCGACTCACTGTAAGGCAGCAGTTAGCGAGACTCAAAACCGCAAGTGACCGCCAGTGTTGGGTGTATCCGAGGAGCTCCTCTGTGACAGTAATATGAGGAACCTTCTCCAGCGAGCCAGGGTCAAGGATACGTGTCAATAAGCCAAGATTGTCCGCAGAAGGACTCCCACTGATTTGAGGGCGTGAGAGACACACCACCCTCAGAGGCTCCCTGTACTTGCTGACCTTCAGCTCCACTGTCACCCTGGGCTCTGACACCGCCGCTCCCTCAACTGTCTGCGAACCGGAGCCTGGTCGAGGTGATGGCAGCCGTCCGCCAGACTTTCTCCGAGGTCGCGCCGCCGCGGCAAAAGCCAGAGCAGCTGCCGTTCCAAACCCGTGCTTGGCTGCGCCCTGGTTGCCGGCGTCATTCCTGGGAGAAGCCGCTTGAGAAGCCGGCCGGTCGTCGTCGGCTGCCTGGCCGACTCTCATCTTGACGTGCACCACATCATGCGGCGGCGGCAGCGCCACCATGAGCTGCGACTGCAGGCGGAGGGCCACCTGCTCGTCCTCCTCGCCGCTGCTCCACTCCACCACCACGCGCTGCCGGCAGCCGTCCAGAGGGTCGCCGCGGTCGGCGCCCAAGGGGCCACCGCCGCCATAGCCGAGGACTAGGCGGAAGCTGTCCACCTGACGCTTCCAATTGGGCATCCATGACATGCTGTCACGTCTGTGACAAGATTACTTTTGACAGGGGAACTTGAAGTGTTACAAGGAGCCCAAGGATAGGAAGCTTGTCAAGAAGGCAATGGGTTTGCGTCGAAAGGCGCCCGGGAGAGGAGCGGCAGACGCATCATGGGACGCGTGTCCAGCGATGTTGTCGTCGGTGGTTACGCGCCGGGCCTGCCGAAGAGGAGGAACATGGCTGGGGGTTTCGCAGGATGCTCCCGTCGGAAAAAAATTGCGTGGCAAAACATGTGGGATAAAAATATAAAATGCGGGATATTCTCGCATTGATGTCACGGCAAAAAGCGTTCGGTGTTATTGAAAACGTTACGGTGACACGCGTCGGGATGAGCGGAAGGCACGGCGCGTTTACCGTAGTGTCCAGCCTGGCGAACACAGAACTGGAACAATAATTACTATCTCCTGTCGAATCGCACATACCATTGGTGAGCAATCCGATACTGGCGATATCTAGATATTTCAATCTCGGTGGATCGCCTCGCCTCGCGATATATTTATTTATTTGTTTATTTATACTATTGTTCGATCGTAAAACCAAATGAGCTATATGGACCATGAATAAATATGTGTTGGGCAAGCCAATTCCTTTACCAAATCAGAGTACGGACAGAGGAAAAATAAAAACAAATAAAAATAAATTGTAAGTAAACGAACAAAAAAAACCAAAAAATAAAATATATATATGGGAATTGCTAATCGCAGAGACGATTTTTGCTGCGCGCAGATAGTTGTCAGAAACTGTACATTTGAAGTACAATTTCGTACAGGCTACGTACCTTTAATTTCAGATCTGACGGTCAATCCGTCGAACAACTTTGACTGGCGGAATATTGTCGCGCTTGCAAACGTCGACCGTCATAAAAAAAAAAAAAAATCACACGACCGGCGCAGGTTTACTGTAACCAAACTGCAGCAGCCACATATAAATAAAATGGCTGCGCGCAGATAGTGGGAATTGATCATGACAGTGACTGTTTTGGTTGCGCACAGTCACTTACGTCATTTTGTCAAAAAACGTACGTTTGAAGTACACACTGGTACAAATAAAGTACCGTTGAGTATAAATTTGACGGTCAATCGGTTGGACATCTTTGACTTTCATAATATTGTTTCAACCGCTTAAAATTTTGCCGCGCTTGCGAACGTCGACCGTCATAATAAAATTAGCAATTCACACGGCGGGCGAGCGTTTACGGTAACAAAACTGCGGCGACCACATGTAAATAAAATGGTTGCAGACAGTAACTTTTTGTCGTTATGTGAGCTCCACGGTGAGAGCACTTAGCCGCAAAATTGAAATTGAATCGTCTAAGTGTTACATTGAACTTAGACGCAAAGTGAAACGAAACCTATTGAAACTGAAAGTACTATAAGTCTCGTACGGAAATATTATAACGCACGAAACGAAATAAACTTTTATAATAAAACGAACCGGCGTAAAAATATCATTTGAAATTAAATGAAAAAAATGAGCGTCGTCACGCGCGACGAAATCGAGCCACGCTATTTACGAATCAACATACGTACATTGACAAGATCGTAGCAGGATCGGGCGTACAAAGGTATTGCCGCTTTGTCGTACACATAAATTACTTCCGCGGACGAAAAAATCGCGTCACGCTTCGCGAACCAACATTTCCTCGCAATCGACCAGCGTGCGACTCGAACAAATGAATACCGGTCGGCGCTCGCACCAAACCGAACCGACACAAAAGTACAGTACACCGCGAATCGTAATTAGAGTAAATTACTCTAATTCGGTCGCTCGAAATTTCGACTCTATGACATCAAATAGAGTAAACGATTCTATTTTTTTTTCATTATTCTAATTTAGGTAAGTTTAATTAGCGTAACAGAATTGTAATATAGGTTCGTTTTAAATAGTGTGGAATACGGACGACGTTCGACCGTGCAAAACTGTACTTTTTTAAGTAAAAAGGTACAAATAATGATTTAATACAATCGCGCTCGCACGTGAAATCGGACTAAACGAAAAATCAATCACATCGAAAAAAGCCGTACGCACAACTCTCGTCCGTCGACAGCATCGTCGTCAGTGTGAACATTAACTGACATTCAGCGCGACAAATAATGTTAGCGTCATAATGACGTCAAAACTATACGGACTGACAAATTTTGTACGTCTACGTAATTTAGTGTTTATAGTTTCAACGCTGATATTTATTGCCGACATAACCCAATATAGAGTACTTAAATAAATTAGAGTAAACTTCGACTGTGAAAAAGTTCTATCACATAAATTAGAGTTCATTACTCTAATTGTTTTTTTTTGTTTTTTTACTCTAATTTTTTCATTACTCTAATTACGATTCGCGGTGTACCGAACGAAACAAAACATAACTGACGCGAATTTGACTACACGATTTCGGCCGACGCCGATTCGCCCAATATCCTAATATTTCGCTGTCAATGTAAGTATGTTGATTCGTAATAGCGTGACCATCAAAATAAAACAATTTGGTCACTATATGGCATCATATAGTAATCGATACGTGTTGGCGGCGTCATCGATTACCCCCAATGCGTTACGACACGTCTTTCTATTTATATTAATATGTAATTTATCGCATTCTAAAACCATGGTTAACACCTTGGACAAGAATGATAAAGCAAAATACAATAAATAAAAAAATAAAAATATAATGCTTTGATAGTATAAATAAACATGTGTTTTTCATTGCGTCACTTCCCGATTAATCAAGGATTTGAGATATTGGTATGTACCCCGAGGCGATGACCAATGCTATATTTTTTATTTTCTTAACGATCTCAAGATATCGATGCTATTCTGTCAATATATATATAGGATGATTCGATAGCCATGCCATACAATATGTGGATACGATTTTGATTTGCCGATATGAATTCGATGTGTATTTTGGAAACATGCCAATTTATAGGGACAAACCGGAAACCCTCAAAATCTACACACCACACCCTAAACCAAAAACGTGAGATCCTAAGCCCGAGGAGTAAGAGGTTGGGAGAGGGAAAAGGAAAGGATTTGGGGGAAGAGGAGGGCGAAAAGGTAAGAGAGGGGCGAGATAAAGGTTTATTTGGAATATATCGCTTCATAATTTGCATCGACACATCGGATATCCATTTATCCGATACTGTGCGCATGACCACATGAACTGTGTGGCAGATGTCGCAAACGGTCAACCAAAACCGGGACCGACCGTTAACCGATCGCCCGCGTCGGATCCGGAACGGATTCGGTTGCCAAATTTGGGGGGACGGGCAGATTCGGGCAATTAATTCTCAGAAAAAACAAATCGGTTATGGTCGGCTAAGCAAAAAATGAACATTTTGTATTGTCCATACAATCCAACATTATTGTACTTTGTACTCTTGTTATCGTGGAAGGTATACGGTAGATATACCACTAATTTTGTACTTATTCAGGTACGGGCGGATCCGGGTAGTCGCAAAAAATTGAGTTTCGGTTATCTTTTCGTAAACGCGTTTCGGTTAACGGTTAACAATTTTGGAGCGTGACATAACCCGGTCGGGCGTCTGGTACTCAGATTTTGAATAAAAAAAACGGTCGGTTTCGGTTATCTAAATTTTTGACTTTTGCGACCTCTGCCGTGTGGCGGAGTTAACGGACATGTTATCATAAATGCCAATGAGAACGCTCCGCTCTCCCTGTATTAGACCTTCAGTCGTTAGCCGTCCATATCCGGTATGGAAATGCTGGAACGGACGGCTACTGTAGTGGTTTCTTGTTTTTCCGGTGGTTTTCTCTAATGTAATATCGCTCCGGAAATAGGTAGCGTAGCGCTTGACGATATGTCAGATCGACCACGAACTGGCTATCGCCCAAAAGACGATGCACTTCAGGGTTTAATTTTCTGGATATTTTTTGTACCTTTTGACTTTACGCACCTTCTAAATTACGGCAGTGACGACACATGTCCTTCGTAGGGGCTATGTGTTGTTCAATTCTGGCAATGCGGCGGATGCACATTGGATATGGCTGATATTTTAGTTTGCAATAGAACGTACGTGTCATTTGCCAGCTTTCTGTTTTTTTTTCAATAACTAATGACGCGTCATTTTTTTTGTCTTTTTCTATGAGCGCGACCAAAGAATTTCGGCATATTTCGAAAAAGTACGTCACGATAATTATTGATTATCGGGAATTATATCCACGATCATTTATGACGGTCACCTGCCGATAATTATCGGATACCTGGGCCTATCGATAATGGATTTCTATATCGTTACTGTAGCTGACATATCGGTTTTGACTCACGTCTCACGGCCAATTCTACACAAGTACAGTAATGCTGTCTTCCTTTTCCTATAATGTTTCTCTCCTGTCTGCCCCTTCGGTGCTCCTCCCTGGGTTCGATACGCCGCCATGGTTCTGGAGCTCGGGCTGGCGCTGGTCCTCGCCCTCCTATGGACCGACGGCTGTCGGCGGCACGTGTGGGAGAGTCTCGGACCTCTTCACGCCTTCGCCTGTGACTGCCGCGGCTATCGCTTCTACTGCCGCCATGACCCCACGGGCAGATGCTTTACCTTCTCGCACTCGCCTCCACCGGCGCATTTGAGGTGTGAGAGAGGAAGAGGGAGAGGGTGAGGTGGTGAGAGGCTGAGATGGAGGGGGAGAGGGAAGGGTGACCGAAGAATTTGTTGTAGGAAGTTTTCAAGGAATCATAGGCAGGGTTTGGCTTGTTTTTTGTTTTTTCTGGCGGGATTTTGTGTTTCTCACTTTTCTTTTGTGGCAGTTTCTTTCTTTTTACAGATGTTGGGAATTTTTCTTGTAGTTCGTTCTGTGGCAATCGTGTTATCCAGACTGTTGTGTACACCGCGTCTTTGCCCTTTTTTTTTGTTGGAATGTCTTGCTGTTAACATCTTGTTTTGTAAAATTTGTCTGTTTTAATATTCATGGCTGTTGTTTGTGTTAGTCTCTCATGCCATTTTCTGTTTATCAAGCCATGTTGAAATCGTATCTGTAGGTTTTTACAACTCGTGGCTTTTTTTTTTTTTTGCAGAGCGGCTGATAGAAGTACTTTGGATGCGGTAATCGTGGAAATGGCTGGACCTAAAGCTCCATTAACTTTTGTTGCCGCACAGGTATTGCAAACACTCTTGCTTTGTTTCTTTATTTTATTTTTGTTGCTGTCTTTGTTGCTTTCTTTGTTTCTTTGTTTGTTTTATTTGTTACCTTGTTTCTTTCTATTTTGGTACTTCGTTTCTTTGTTTGTTTGTTTCTGTCATTCGTTCCTTCTTCCTTTCTGTCTTTCATCGGTCTTTTCTTTTTTTAATTCTGAACTTAGTTGAACGTGATGTTCAAAATTTGGTTAACTGCAAAAAAATGGAAGGTCTTGAACTCTTTCCCAGGATTTCACATGTTTTTGATGAGAGATCCAATGCACTTTGGGGTTTGTGAGAAGTAGTTCATGTTAGGTGGAACACTAGTTCATATGCAGTAAGGCGGATTTTTCAGTGTGGGACTGGCACCTTAAGCTGTTTCCACCTGTAATACAAGAGGATTTAGACATAATTTTCAGGAGCATTTTACAACTAGATGCTTTAGCCATATTCTTGCCACAGGCAAACATTCCTTCAAGTTTAATAACCAGCCTGGTAAACCTAACTCTTTTTCTCCCTTGCCCTGCATACTCTCTGACACGTGGCTCCTTGTGTGACGTCACAGCTCGGTGACACTGTCCAGTGCACTCGTCCTTTAGTGTCAGCTGTCGCCCCTGGGGACCATGTGTACCAGGAGATTCGCATTCCGATAATGGCGGAAAATCCCCGTCACTTGCATCTGTATCTTTACGGAAAATTCCGTCCGTATTTGGAACGACTCATTGCTGTAGCAAAGGTCCCTGTGGACTTGACCAGAATCGTAGACGTTCATGAGATCACTGTCCCGTTTTTAAACTGTGAGAACGAGCCAGCTGGACATATTCGTCTGCTTCTGCGTGTGTCGGCTCCAGGTTCGCCAGTCCCTTGGGGATTGACCATGCCAGGTGGCGTGGAGCCCATCATTGTCTTTTCTGCAGGTGGGAGAGCAGCCATAGCTATACCAGAGGACGAGCCTAAGGGGGAGGGTTTATATGTTGCTCCAGAATGGAAGCATGAAGAGGAGGTGGCGATGCAGGGAGATGAAGGGAGAGAGGGAGAGAGAACAGAAGGTATGGAAGAGCTGTCTCTAGCTGTAACGGCCCACCCTGCAATAGCCAGCGCTTCGACATCAACGGAGGTAATCTGCATCGGGTCGTTTTCTAGCTGAGGGGCTCGTGCCATTCGAATGCAGCTTATGGGAGGCAGTGGTGCCTCTCTCCCTCCCTCTCTCTTCCTTTTTTTTCTCTCTCTCTCCCCCCCTCTCTCTCCCTCTCTTCTCCTCCCTCTCCCTCTTTTCGTTTGTTCCTTTTTTTTTGTTTTTTTTTTGTTTTTTTGTAAAAAGATTTTGTATCACACGAAGAAGTGCAGCACTGGAAGTGGCGGCATAGGCTTTTAGATCTCCCTTTTTCTGAAGTTAGCGCTTGAGAGACTCCAGGATAATAGTAATAAAGTTAGCGCTGAGAAATAAATGTTAGGTAGTATCTATTTCGCAAATTCCGTCTGCATGTAAATTTACAGGATGAGTATCCTAAGCTGTATATTTGATGGATATTTTTGAAATTAGTGTAGTTTTTAGGGTTACTATTCTGATAACTAAGTTATGAAATCTTATTAAACAAGTTGCAGATTTTTTTCTATGACTGTCTTTGCCGTTTTACTTTTTTGTTTAGGGTTTTGATATCCCATCTGGGTGTGTTGTCGAGTCTTATGTATGGATCGTTTAGTTACTTTATTGATTGCAAGGCCATAGTGAAATGGACAGTGGGCGTGACGTGGAGGAGATTGGAGAGGTGGTTGGGGATGGTCTTTTGGGTTGACGGAGCTATTTTTGAGATGCAGTTGAAATGGAAACGAGAGTTGAAATGGCTGTGTGAGTATAGGGTTCGCTGTGGAGCGTTCTTAGATTAAGGGGATGGTCATGCTCCGTGTGAGCTAAGGTCAAGATGGAAGATGAATTTGTCGTTACGTGGAAGATTGGATTAGAATAGTGGTGAAAGAGGAGGGCTGGACTGAGTATAATTATTCTTTCTAATAAAGCAAAGTTGGCAGGAAATCTTCCTCCGTCACCTGACTTTTAAAGTTTTTATGAGATGTAGAGTGTGGACAAGCATCCTGGCAAAATTCTTACTTTATTTGAGTAGGATGCAAATTGCTGGGACTTGTTGAGGAAGTAAACGGCCGAGGGATGAAATACTGTTGGTTAGGTAGAGAGGATGTCTGCATTTAAGCAGTCGATAGATGTGGGTGGAAAATAAACTTTATTTCCTGTATAAGCCAGGAAGGTGGAAGAATTTTCCGTTGAGTGTGTTGGTATATTAATTCCTGAGTGAAGGTGTCGGTTCACAAATATCTGTGTGGAGGCGCGCATTCATAGCACAGGCGAACGACTGCAAATGACTGCTGGCAGTACTGCTCCAGTCTTGAGATCTCATTACATTCACAGGTTTGGAGCCAATAAGGGTGGCTTTCAACAAGCACTAGGGAAATGCTTCAAAAGCAGCAACCCTCGACCTCAACCGGCATGTATTTTTATGCCGCCCACAGTAAGTGAAATGCGTTATCGCCGCATCAGGCGTACTACAGATCAGTGTGGATTGAGAACCATTGCCTCGTCAAGAAGCTGCGTGGACCCTGTTCTTATTGGGGCTGTCAAAATTCGACGGAAATGTTCTGGGCTGGAAAGGTGCATTCAACAGTGTCGGGTTTAATCACATGTTTGTTCTTGAAGTCAATTAGTAGCTTTCCGATTGGATATGGACGGCTAGGGTCACTTAACTGAGGGCTTTCTTTTTATATTGATTGATTGTCCTCGAGTTATGGACGAGATACATGTCCATTGTTGGTGACCTGATTTGGGGAAACGCAGTTGAATAGTTATTTTCGCGTTTTAATCAGCAGTAGAAGTACTAAAGTACTGTACCTTTACCATATCTATGCACCTTCTCTTATATTGCACATATCGATATGTATTTCTATACCGCATCGTTATAGGAACATATGAGGCTTCCCAACACGTTTCACAATATATAGTATTGTCTATCGTAAATTCCCTACCGCGATAATTCCGATAACGATATTATAGGTTATTGAGGGGCAAGGGGGGTCGATATGTCGACCGAGATGAGCTAATTTGTTATTGCCGATATATCGGGGTGGGGGGGGGGAGGGGAAGGCGAGAGTGTTATTAGGTTGGGGGTAATCACAATTCGAACCGTACACTGTATACATAGTTACGAACCACATTACACATAGCGTTATTAACGCTAATTCGGCGCCCTCATATTTTGACCCTAAAACCTTAAATAGAATTAGATACAGTAATTGTTATTTTATGTTAATTAAGGTACTGGTTAATTAAGGTTAATAGCTCTAATTTATGGTCATCTTCAATAGAGTGGTGTACAGAACGTGTCATTCCGTACAAAATGGTACTTTATTAAGTTATAAAGTACAAAACATAGATTCAAATAATCGCGAACGCACGTAAAACTGCGCTCGGAATAAATGGTAAAATGAGATCGTAACTATTTTACTGTAAAGATATTGATCGCGTATTAGAACCCAAATTAGAGTTATGAATAAATTAGAGTAAATGGTTTTTCTACAAAACGCGAAAAATTCAAACTAGAGTTGATAACACTAATTATTTCTTAACGCTAATAGCGATTCACGGTGTAATGTACTGTACGGACTCGGTATGGAGGTGTCGCCATAATTTTTAATCTGCATATCGGACTGATGTATTGGTAAATCGCCACGATACACCACGAATCGTTATTAGTGTAAAAGTTTAAATAGTGTTGAAAAAAATCTACCGTAATTGATGCTAATTAAGAATTTGATTTTTTTTTTTAAAAGGTGTATTCTAATTTCGACATTATGTTAATTTGGGAACAACAAAAATGGAATATTCGCCGTACGATTATATACATTAATATATGTATTCGTACAAAATATTAAAAATCGTACGCCGTCGTGAAATTTAAATATTTGTACATTTCAGACTAATTTACGTGTCAGAATAATCCCGTTTTTTTAGCGCACGTTCCTATGCGTGCGCGTCTGATTTAATTCATTTTTTGTAAAATTTCACTTGAAAAGGTACATTTATGTACGGTCTGACATCGACCGTACACCACACTATCTAGATCTTTTTGTACTTTCGTTCTTTACGCTATTTTATACGGTACCTTAATTAACGTCAAATAAATTTCTAAAATCATGTATCAAATCAAAACCCAAATTAGTGACATTGACACTAATAACGATTCACGGTGTAGTTCCTTTCGAAACGATATATTTATTAACGGTCTTATTACAAGACCGTTAATAAATATATCGTTTCGAAAGGAACTACACCGTGAATCGTTATTAGCCTTATGTACGCTATATCGGCACCCCAAAATTTTGACATTGATACCTTAAATATAATAAATTACACTATTTAAGGACGTGGACCATAATTTGCCACGCTCCAGACACTAAATTATAATGAATGACGCTAATTTTTTCTTTACACTAATAATTTTTATACGCTAATAACGATTCAAGGTGTACAGTACACCGTGAATCGCTATTAGCGTCAATGACTCTAATTGCGGTACCCCGTTTTTTTACCCAAATTCTCAAATAAAACTAATAAAAACCCTTTAAGAAACAAATTAGAGTAAATGATTTCCCTCAAAAACCCCAACTTCCCAAATAGCGTAAATAACGCTAATTGTTTCATTGCGCTATCTATTTCATTACGCTAATAGCGATTCACGGTGTACAGTACACCGCGAATCGTAATTAGAGTAAATTACTCTATTTCGGTCGCTCGAAATTTCGACTCTATGACATCAAATAGAGTAAACGATTCTATTTTTTTTTCGTTATTCTAATTTAGGTAAAGGTTTAATTAGCGTAAAAAATTGTAATATAGAGGTTCGTTTTAAATAGTGTGGAGTACAGACGACGTTCGACCGTGCAAAATTGTACTTTTTTAAATAAAAAGGTACAAATAATGATTTAATAGAATCACGCTCGCACGTGAAATCGCACTAAACGAAAAATCAATCACATCGAAAAAAAGTCGTTCGCATAACTCTCGTCCGTCGACAGCATCGTCGTCAATGTGAACATTAACTGACATTCAGCGCGACAAATAGTACTGACGTCAGAATGGCGTCAAAACTATACGGACTGACCGATTTTGTACGTGTACGTAATTTAGTGTTCATAATTTCAGCGCGGATAAATAATGCCGACATAACCCGACATAGAGTACTTAAATAAATTAGAGTAAACTTTCTTTGTGAAAAAGTTCTATCACATAAACTAGAGTTCATTACTCTAATTGTTTTTTTTTTGTTTTTTTACTCTAATTTTTTCATTACTCTAATTACGATTCGCGGTGTACAAGTAAGCACTGTACACCGCGAATCGTTATTAGTGTCAAAGTCAATAATTTGGGTTCTTAAAATTTTGATTTTTTTCCTCAAATAGGATACATGATTTTCATTTTTCCTTGACGCTAATTAAGGTACCGTACAAAATAGCGTAAAGAACGAAAAAGTACAATAAGATCTAAATAGTTTGGTGTACGGTCGATATCAGACCGTACATAAATGTACTTTTTCAAGTGAAAATTTTACAAAAAATGAATTAAATCATACGCGCACGCATAGGAACGTCCGCTAAAAAAACCGGATTATTCTGACACGTAAATTAGTCTGATATGTACGGATATTTAAATTTCACGACGGCGTACGATTTCTAATATTCTGTACGGGTACATATATTTTTGTATATAATTGTACGGAGAATCTTCCATTTTTGCTGTTCCCAAATTAGCATAATGCCGAAATTAGAATACACATTTTTTTTTTTTTAATTTCAAATTCTTAATTAGCATCAATTACGGTAAATTTTCTTCAACACTATTTAAAATTTGACACTAATAACGATTCGCGGTGTAGTGTTGTGTATCGGGTAATAATTTATCGCGATAAACTCCATGTTAGACATATCGGATATCGAGCATTCAAAGGTCTCGATATATCGTATCGGGACCAACAAATTATATCGCGATATATTTGAAGATATATATTGCTACTTATTTAGTACTTTACATAATATAGTATTTTTTGAAAACATTGAAGAAACAATGATTGAACAGCATAGTTGTTCACGGCGATTAGTGCGAACGTACCGTACGCGACGAATTATACGTAACAAACGCATTGAACCTTTTGATCAAATCGCAAAAAATCGTTAATGAATTTCCTTCCGTACTATTCCGTACATAAAAAAACAAAAAACTATTACATATAACGCAGTTTGCAAGATTTTTCCGTTAAATGAGCGGTAAAACAATAAACTCTTAATATTTTTATCACACTTCTTGCTGGTATCATAACTTTTTCACCAACTGTTAGTCCAGTCGCTCACCACTTGACGTACCCGGGTTCGAATGCCACGAAGGTAATATTTTATGAAATTTCGTCTGTCCGAGCCTAATAATAATTACAGATGCATAATCGGTTGGCCAGAAGAATCCCACCGTCTGCAGCCTTCACGTGCTCCCACTCCTCTCCTCGATTTTCTGGGCATGATTGCTTTTGTCGAAGTCTGGAGGCGAGGATAGTAAAAAGCTTGGGAGGGAGGAGGGTAGGATATGGGGAAGCGGCTTCCTCGCGGTTTCGTTTTCAATGTTCCATGGCGTCTTCTTTAAAAAAAAATTGAAGAAGACGCCCGTACAAATTTAAAACTTAACGGGCGGAATTATTGTGACGTTCAACGTCTCTTTTCGAAAATGTCCGTACATTTTCGATTATATAACGTACAGCTTCCGTGGTATTCCTGTTCAGTTCACTGAACAGAAAGTACCAATAAGTACGACGCTTATTTCCTGTTTTATTCCGTACATATCCGTAAAAAATGCACAGTTACAGTAATTTGTGTACAGGTTTCCGTAAATTTTCAGTTTCAGTTTACAGTACACGTTTTTTTACGATTTTTTCAAAAGTCACGAATTATACGTTTCAATCGGAAAAAAGGAAAAAATCGCGCGATTTGAACAACTATGTTGAACAGTATGGTACGCCACGTATGACGTGAATTGAATTACGGGACTTCAATCTAGAAAGCGCAATATGTAACCGTCAAAAAATTAGTACGTTATATAATTAGTACGTACAAGAACCTAAAATTCCGAAACAAAATAGTCACACTAATTTCGTCAAATTGAAATGATAATCTGACAGCATTAATTCTGCAGACTGCTCCTTTTTTCCTTAACAATATGCATCCTGGATGCATATTGCTTAGTTGCTTTTGCATCGTTGCTTTTCAATTTTGAGCAAGTAGTATTACAGAAAAATTATATCTTTATCTCTTCCCATGGATTCTTAAGAGAAAGGAAGCAACATAGGAGTAAGGGAAGATGACACCCAAATTTGGGATTTTGGGATTATGGGATTATGGGATTATAGGATTTTGGGATTATGGGATTATGGGATTATGCGATTATAACATGTTTGAATGTTTGAATGTGGGAAATGGGGAACTGGAAATCGGATAATCTGGACATCTCGGAGTTATAAACTTTTGTGAACTTCAAAAGTTGTCGATGTAGGAATTGGATTTGGAATCTGGGAAAGCAAATAATTAATATTAATGTGGGTTAATTGTAGCCAAATATTGGGCTCCATCTGGGTGCATGAGATATAATTGTACCGAGATCTACAGAATTCGGATGGCAATATATTGCATTTTTATGGTGATCTCGTTTTGAGACAGAAAGTGAACATGAAGAACTGTTTTTGTCGGTAAACACCAAAAGCCCAATGCCAAAGAAAAACAAATTAAGCAACTATTAATAAATGGGCTAGCACGTTATTTGGAAGCAGGAAATATGCATTCTGTTAGTATTACAGAAACACTGAATATAAAGCCACGTATAAACAACACGTGAGTTGGTGATGAGATTTGTTTCAGCGGTGAGAATACAAAAACAATATTTTAACTATTTCCTGGTTAAGTTTTTTTTGCAGTGAATTAGATGCCTTGATTATTTGCAGCTTTCTGTTTTTTATTTAGGCAGTGATACATATATGTTGTTTTTAACTTCTCGTATACAAACTAATCCAGTCCACAGTACTTGCTTCTGTTTTCTACTTGTCCAACCGCCACAGCAACAGCAATTGTCTGTTATTTCAGAAAACATATTTTTCAAGCATAATGACAAAAAAACTGCACAAAAAACTCTGAAAACCAGAATGACAATCTGGAACGAGTATTGGGGCACAAAGACCTGCGACTAATTACAAAAAACAAAAAACAAACTTCGATATATCGCGATATCGGCATATCGGCACGATACATTGGTAAAATATCACGATATTGGGCTATTCGATATATCGAAGCGATATGTCGATTATTGGGTACCCACAATTAGGTGAATATCAAATATCGACAAGGGGCCCTCGATACACAACACTACTGTACTAACAATACGTATTTACCGAAACATTGAAACGATTTAACACACTACTGAAGCAATAGCTATTAACTGTTGCCATGAAATTTGGTGCATAAAAACGTTAAAAACAACCACCACCACACGCTCAAACAGCCAAAGCCGGCCATTCCAAAATCGTCAAGCAGGTTTTTTGTTTGATATAGACAAATCCTAGAATTTCTGATGCACTTCTGTAAAAAAGTGCACGGAGAATTCAAAAATGGAATTGTACATTGGATGCTTCGTACGGAGAACCTATGCAGAAGTATTCTTGGCTTATCGTTAGTTGGAATACAAACCAAAATATTATTTTTTGACAAAATAGCTACCAACTACCGTATACATGTGGAATTGATGGGACACTCGTCGGTCACATCAAGTATCAAACATATCAAGCTTCTCTCACCACTGATGTACACTATCTGGGCCATTGTCAACAGAATAAACATGGTGGAAGATATGAGCAATTATTAGTGACCTTGACTAAACAATCAACGCAATAAACACTTCTCATTTTTCCATTGATCCCCACATCATTCAAGATCAAGAAACGTCACACAATGCTTCTGCAATCAATGCACCTTCGGAACCCACAATCTACCCATTCTCAGCCTCCTACCTTCTTGGAAATCCAAAGTGTCATTGTACAAACGACAAAACATGCGGTACATTGTGAATGGCTATTAGCGCTAAGCAATAGTCAGTAGGACTGTTTCAGTGTCAGGGATTCTCTTTGCAGTTTGAATGACATGGACAATTTTCAACCGCAAAAATGATAAGCAGTAAGAAAAACAAAATTAGAGTTAGCAAACCTATTTTGCATTGCGAAAAAGACCAGACCGGAATTGGAGTGGCTGCCACTGCGAGAGGTTGAGGATGGTGGAATGAGGTGGGAGGGAACGGTGCTGGGGAGGGAGAGGGGTTGGTCTCAGGAGGACAGTGGATGGGAGGGACAAGGGGGAGGGATGAGGAGGGGGGGAGGGAGGGGGGAGGGAAGGAGGGCGGGTGGATGGAGAAGGAGGAATCAGAAGATCATGGATCGGGCCGGGGGGGGCAGGGAATGGATCCGGAAGGAATAAAGAGAAACCATGGCTGGTCAGCGCATCGGACGAGAGAGAATGTCAGTGGACGAGAGTTAATGCGAGAGAGAAGGGATAACAAAGGAGGTGGGAGGAGAAGGAAGAAGAAGAGCACTAGAAGTTACTATCTTGGGGGAGAGTACACGCGAGGTCAGCGGTGGAGAGGGGAGGGCGGGGCCGAGTGGGAAGGTGGGCCAGGTGTCGGGAAGAGTAAGGCCGAGAGAAGGTGAGTGTTCTACGCTATTTCATGTTTCGCGGCCAAGAAGACATGCTATTGCAAGTGTACTGTAGTCTTGTCCCGGTTGTACTTCTGGTACGGAATAGTCTCCACCTGAAGCTTGCCGTCGTCGTCCAGCTGGCGCTCTCGCCTTCAGGTGGGCCCCGCAGCGCGGCATCGGCAGATGCTTCCCACAGGGCTTGCAACAGTGTGCAGTGCTGTACGGCGTCGTGGCACAGGACCTTCGAAGAAATTTCCTCTTTGCGGTGGTCAATGGGGCAGACTAGTCAACGCTCGCACTCTCCGATTCGGCCGTTAGCTAGACGTTGAAGCGGCATTTCTGGCCGTTAGCTGCATGAAGCGGTGACGGCATGGAAGTTGCCATGCCGTGTACCTTGTCGGTGGCAAGGATCAGCGCGGATCTTGAAAAAGGAAGGACCCTTGGGACGTAGTTCGATCTTTACTAAAAAGTGTTCGTGGACGTTTGGACTGATGTCCGTTCATCTCCAAAGAAATCCATCCGCAGAGTGTACGGCATATGTACCTGAAAGTCTTTAGCACTTGAAAATGGACCTACTCCGTTATTCGTCAGGATATTTCTGTCGTTTCTGAAAAATGTAGACAACACGATAAAGCTAATCTTTGAAATCCTTAGAAA
This sequence comes from Zygnema cylindricum, assembly GCA_037447655.1. Classification (NCBI taxonomy): domain Eukaryota; kingdom Viridiplantae; phylum Streptophyta; class Zygnematophyceae; order Zygnematales; family Zygnemataceae; genus Zygnema; species Zygnema cylindricum. Next base: position 19,688 of record JBBHKE010001761.1, read on the forward strand.
TTTCAGCAAGGGGAAATTCCAAAAGTGCACTGTACAAAACTTTAGTGCAAAAAGCTCCTGAGGTATCAAGGCGAACAGGATAAAATAATTTACAAAACGAAGTTTGACTTTTTGACTCTGGCGATTCTATTTTCAACAGGTCGAGTAATGGGGATATATTTGGCGTATTTCCATTAATGGTGTAATGGTATTTAAGAAACGGGAACCAACAGAAAATAACGCTTTAAAATGCTCCTTTATATATTAAAGCGTTAACATTTCAAACTGCCCGGACACCTGAGTTGTTCTGCCTTCCAGAAACCTTAATAATCAGGTGTTCGCAGAGCGTTCACTGCAGTACTTCACTGCTCGGTGAACGGCCCAGATATCACGTTGGACCAGCCGCTGGTTGACCGGTACCGCTAATTAATTGAGAAGTACTAAACTTGCGCTTCCGGTTAGACGGGCTATAATGGACGGGAGGATGTCGGCCACTCAGTTAACATATTTAATGTGTATTCTATACTGTAGCGTGTAGACTGTTGTGTGAAGCAAATGTTGAGGGTCAAAACTGTCATTAATACAAGTGTGAGACGGGCGTCAAATATACGCCTATTCACTACGGAATTACGTTCGCGAATGGTTCGGCTGAAAACGTTTTTTGCAGCCAAATATCAGCCTGCAAAGACTTCAGCGAGTGTACCATGCACATCAATAGAATAAAAGTCGAAAATACAAATAAATTGCTAGGTTCCAATTCCCTTTGACCGAGTATGTGGGGTGTCATTGAGTTCAACGTTGAAATAGGAAAAAGTTTATTTTAGTTAAATTGGTTAATACGATTATGCTTTAAAACTATGGTGCTATTTTTTTAATTCGAATCTGAAAAGTAATTCAAAATATAATTTCCTGGTTACGTGTAGTTTCGTCTTAGGTACGTCATCAGGCTTAAACCGCGGTGTTATCAAAAAAGAATTTAACGTTAACATTGACATGAATGATGTCAACAATATACTGTGCTCTGTAGCTTTCTATATTAAAGAAAATCTACTCGCATTTACTATACTATATAGTTGGAAATATTATAGCATAAATGAACACCTTTGATTCATGGTATCATTTTTAATCGTACATTATTCAATCCGATAGAGGATTGAAAAACTAATGTTAGACATCAATTTGTATCCGTTCGAGTAAAAAATAATTGTTAAAACATTCAGCGATAAAAAAACTAAATTTAATGTTGTGTATCAAATCCGAATGAAGCTTATTACGGGGATGTGCAAACATCTCAGTGTGTACAAAAGTAGTGAATTGCATAAGACCAACCGATGTGATGATACATGATGCAACGATATGCCCGATGTTTTCAACAAATAACGTCGAATCGATTATATCGACGACCGATGGGCATGGAATCAAATGTCTTACTAGGACAATACGCTCGTTCACATCTAAAAAAAAAAAAAACAATAAACCCTCATGAACAACGAAGGAGGAAAAAAAGAGGGCATGGAAAGAGTGAAAGCGATCTCTCTAAAGTTATTTTTATTCATACACGCAGTTACAACACGTGTAATATCGCATCAAAGCATTCTCAGATAATGCATTTAGTTTTTTTCCTTTGTTGATTTTGGAATCGTTATTTGAACATCAAGGATACGAGTACTCTTGTATTGGTTTTTCCTTTTCTTTACAAAGCTTATCACTCTAGTATGGCTCTTTTAACCTTTTCTTAATGTAAATAAAAGAAACCATTGTAAATTATTATGTTGTATTTTATCATAAAGTGATTGAATGCCATTAAATGAAACATTTTTGGCTTAGAAATGAAAAAGCATCCACCATTTGCTAAGATTTATTTGTGATCGCCTCATTTTTTACAAATGATGTAATTATTCGCAGTGGTTTATGTATATATAATTCTTGCTCGAAACATGAAATAGTGTTAATATTTATGTTATATAAGTGGCCATGAGGATGCGACATTGTTGAACATAATGTAGTCTAAGTAATCATAGCAAATTTTTCACGTTACTAAGTTACTAACTCTAGTAGCAATGGGTCGTGTACATCCGGAACCAACTTTTTAGTACCTTGCCCATCGTTATTAATATTAACAACACTAAATCAGTCACGACCTTTTTTGGATGGAAATCATAAAACAACGTTTACACCGCTATTTAATGGAGTGGATCATTATTTTTCATCTCTCCTTTCGCTTTTACTATACATTTGAAATTTGCGTAAACAAAATTAAATTGTTTTCGCGATTAAAGAGTGCGCTCAAAACATTTTTTTATGATTGTATATACTCTTAGGGCACTTTCCCATGTAATCGAAACTTAGACTTATAACTTTGTTTTTTAGCGAAGATTCTCCGTACTACTTCCAGAGCATTCCGATATAACGTAATTAGCTTGTTACGTTGGATTGTGACGGATGTAGACGTGGGTGTAATTTGTGACGGTTGTAGAAGACTACAAAACTCGCGACAATTGATGACGTTTACAAAATAGCGACGGTTGTAGGCGTCTAGTTACTTCTGACATTGTAGATGTTTAGGGCTTGTGACATTTTGACGTCACGCTCAATTATGACCGCGACGACGTCACAAATTCTAAAACTTTCCGCCATGGTTTCCCGATTTTGTTTTTTAGTCCTTTCTCACTCTACTTGCCATCAAAATACACCCAAAGATATAAATCGTTTTTAGAGATATTTCATTTGATACCATTATTTACTTTTTTCATTTCAATAGTTGTGAGACAAACGCAGTAGCAAGAGAGGGAGAGAGAGAGAGGCGCTTTCACAGACTTTGCTTTTGCAAAATGGCGTCCGTTGGTCGAGACCCCTCCACGGCCCCTGTACAGAAAAAGTGCACGGAAAAAAGTAACGCACTAGCTAGAAACGTGTAGTGGGCTTTTTTGTTCGATACTCCGCGCACAAAAGAATGTAAAAAACTTTGGGCGCGTGCGACATCATCTGCCTACTCGCTCACATCATGGAACTTTATTTAAAATCACCTCGCGAGGTGATTTTATATAAAGTTTGAAGATGAAGTGGAAAGACGCAAAAGTGGGTCGAAACGCGTTAGACGACAAACTGCATCGGGCTAGACAACAAACCCCAGTACATATAAACTTTCAAGGTAGCGCAACTTGTAAGGTGACAATTTCATTTTTTTGGTACGGCTGTGGATTTTGTCGTTTTTTTTCTAAGTTATGGAGGAAAACGACAGAAAAGAACTGTAACTTTAGCACATGGGAAAGTGCCCTAATGCAGTTTCTTTTTTAGATTAAGAGCAGGACTCCGTTAGGACGATTTTCGTCTCATTAGACGCAGTATATAAAAACTTCGATTAAACGCAATAACGAAGGTGAAAAAGTTAAAGGGATTTAGATAGCAACGGGAAATTGCGCGGACCTGCTTTTTTATTACTCTTGTAATTTATGGAAATAAACAAAAATAAGGATAATCTAACCTTGCCCTGCGAAATTTTGAGAAACGTCCTTGGCTTTCGCAAAACCGAATCTGAGTCGCTCAAATTCTTGAGTTAATGCTGGAAAATATTGAGCAGCGCAAAGCAGCCGGATTTTCTTTTTTTCACATATTTTTGCTTTTCCCGTGTTTTTTTTTTTTTGTCTTCGGAACCATCAATCGTTTCAAAAAGAGCGTCGCATGAGACGGAAATGCTCCATCTTCACTAATTATTTTCGGTTCAACTAGCGTGGCACTTTATGGATTCAATGCGGTTCGGTAGATACAATTTATAGCAATAAACGACAAATCTTCCCGGCTCGCCGGCTTTATCAACGTTTTGTTTTATTTTGACGGAGTGCTAGAGTAATCTTCTGGACGAATCCGTCAGGGCGTGACGTAGGACAAAATCCACTGGCCTGAAGCAATTCGCCGATTCCCTCGAAAATACTAAAAATGACAAAATATTGTAATAATACATGTCCCTGTTATGCTATAGATCTCATGTATCCAGCCAGCCGAATTTCTTCAAATATTCGTTTGTCTAATTCCACAATAAAAAAAAATCACTAAAAGACAAGAATAAGACAGAATAGAGTACGCTACGGTACATTTATTTAAAGTACGACAAAAACGTGTGGGCCCCACTTCATGTGTCGTACCTCTTGTCAAGTGCGAGTGGTCCGAAGTTTGTTCCGCCGTACGTTCATCCAATCGCCGCGTAGTTGTACTCCCATATTCTGCAGCTGTCTCGGGCCCCGGCGTACTGAAGCGCCGCATCGCACCGTATACTACCGTTACCTTCCACATTTGTCGGGCACTAAAAGTCCGCGTTGCCTGGTCGTCTTCCTTGGCTGGAAACCTTACGTTCTGTGGCCGGATCTTGGCCGTCGGTTTACCACTCTCAACGCATTCCACAATCCAAGGAAGTCGGTTCCTGTAGAATTTGTGAGAAACACGACAGACCTAGTCTACTTTCCACCGACATCTGCCGCTGATTTGCCCGTTGCCGCCTTCGCCTGCCGGTATCTGTGCGGTCCACTCAATGTGGACGGACGTCAAGCGATCCGCGCAGACGACCGGCAGGATTTGGTGGCCGGCCGGACAGCCCCCAGTGCGCCCCACCTGATGCCCTCACGTCCGTTGAACGGTCGGCCCGGCCGTACATCCGTACCATCGCCCCATAAGAGGCCGCCCCAGGCCGAGGAAAACACCAAACGCACTCACACCGCCACTCCGACGTCCGCCCAGACCCCTCGCCGGAACTCGGGGAACCGGACCCCAGGGGTAGAAAGAGGAGAGACGCCAGAGGCAACAGAGACACAGAAACAGAGAGGAAAAGAACGGTCGCTCTCACAATGCGGCAGCTTTCCCTTTCCCTTTCCTTGTCCACCCTCTCCCTCATATTGACGGCTCTGTTCCTGCCACGTGGCAGTCATGCAGCATCCGTAGCGCTGGACACGAGCAGCAGCTCGCTGGTAGTTCTGAGCAACAGTGACGTCACGCTGACGCTCCTGAACCCGACGGGCCGCGTGGTATCCGTGACATACGGTGACTCCGGGAACCTGCTGGCGGAATGGCCGGAGAACTACGAGCAGCCCTCGGCCCCGACGGTGACGTCATCCGTGGACAGACCCACGTACGGACTGTCGGGAGGGGATCTGACGGACAGAGGCTACTGGGACGGAGTGTGGGAGTCGGCCAATGGGAGCAGCTCGTACACCGGGCTGTCGTGCGAAAGATTTGAGGTAAGCTCTCGGAGGTCCAGGGGGGACGGGAGATTTTGGGAGAGGGTGGGGGAGGGAAGGAAGGAGTGCGGTGAAGGGCTGTTCTTTCTGGGTTTATCTGTCGTTTTCTTTTTCCTTTCTTGTTTCTTTTCTTTATATGCAAATGCAGGTATCTTAATTGTTATAAGAGGTGCGATTTTTCTTCTGTTGATATTGACAGTGCATCTGTTCGAGTGTCGGAGGCAGAATGTGGCAAAGATTTTGGCACATTCTCTGGTGGTTAGCAACTGGTGGGAATTTAGAAGCTCATTTATTTTTTCTTTTCATCTAAATGACGGAAAAAGTCTGATTGGAGTTATTTAAACCCCGTCAATTTACAATGTACTGCATTTTTCATTCAGAACTTCAATTTTTACTTTCCACCTCGCCACCTAAAGCCCATTTTCTCTTTCCTAAAGAACAATCTCTGGCCCAAAAACGTCACCAGAAAAAAATCCTCTTCTCTGAAATCTCTTTCCCCGCATTCTGTCCCAATTTATGTTCCACAATTTGTCCTTCAACTCCCCCAATTACACTTCTTGCCCCATTTTCCAGGTGGTAAAAAGTAGCGACGACCTCGTGGTCGTAAAATTCTCCCACGTGTTCAGTGGTGCGACGCCCTCCGACTTCCCTCTCAATGTGGACATCTTCTACTCCCTGGCCGGCAACGAATCCTCCTTCTACTCTTGGACTGTTCTCACGCACCTTCCCGCCCACCCCGCCATGACTCTCGTCGAGCTCCGCTTCCTCATGAAACTCAACACGGTCAGTCAAAAAACCAATCATCCCCACCCTCCCTCGGTGCCCTCTGGATCAGTCTCTCTCTCTCTCTCTCTCTCTCTCTCTCTCTCTCTCTCTCTCTCTCTCCCTCTCTCTCTATGGCCTGGTATGTGTGGTGGCATTCTTTTTCTCTCTCTCCTCTATCTCTGCGGTGGGGTGCGTTGTGGGGCCGGGCGGCTGAGCGGCTCGGCGGTGCGTTGGACGGTGCAGAGGTTTACGTGGACGTCTCTGGCGAAGGACCGGCAGCGCGTGATGCCGCAGTGGGAGGACCGCTCCGTCGACCGCAGCGAGGCCACATTCATCGGGGAGACTCGGAGGCTCACCAATCCAACCAATCCCGACTTCAAGGTCAGGCGGATGGTCATGTCACGACTGGGGATGGGACAATGTGACAGGAGGGCCTTTTGCTTTTTTTATTATTTGTTTTTGTTGTTTGTGGGGTTTGTTGTTGGAGGGGATTGTGTCTTTGTTTCTTCCTCATTTTTTGTTGTTGTTTGGTTGGTTTGTGCAGGATGAGTACGATACGAAGTACAATTATCTTTTGGATATTGGCGATCAGCTGGTGTATGGATGGGCTTCAAATGATACAGATCCTATTGGGATCTGGTATATGAATCCGTACAAATATGAGTACACTCCCGGAGGTCCCACCAAGCAAGAACTCACAGTGCAGGTAATAATAATATCATTTAATGTAAATTTATAAGTATATTTCTTTTCTTTATTTTATCTCTCTTTTTTTATTCGCTCCTCTTTATCTTTGCTTCTTCAATCCAGCGAGCGAATAAAATGCAAATAAACTGGCATTGCCTTTCTAGTTTCACTCACATTTGTGGTCTCAAACTCTGGTTTGCAGACGGGCCCGTATCTTCTGAATTACATGCATTCGCAGCACGTGGGCACCCCGGGTGTGGAAATCGGAAGCGGAGAAGAATGGTCCAAAACGTACGGACCGTTCAAAGTGTATTTGAACAAAAACGAAGACTCTTCGGGCAGCAAATGGAAAAATCTTTTCCAAGACGCTCGAGCAGCCTCCATTCAAGAATACTGGCAGTGGCCGTACAATAAATTCGCAGATTCTACTTATTACCCAAGCACTGGTACAGTTTGAGATCCTTCTTTTCCCTCTTTAGTCTTTTTTAAGCTGGAGACGAGCAATGTCTTTTTCCAGGAAATACTTTTGGCTAGGAATGTTTGTAGAATTACTGAAATTGCTGTAATATGCAATTCGAACGAGAATTATTTGTGACAAAGAATGAATGTCCGTTGTGTTTTTCTCCCTCTTATTTTCTCCTTTTTGACTTTTGTTTCTTATGGCTTCTCTTTCTTGCAGAGGAGCGTGGAAACCTGAAAGGGTACCTCTCTTTTCCGTCTTCTTCCGAAATTGATACCGATAGCATCGATTTCAAAAGGGATGGATGGGTGGGATTAGCTCCAGTGGGGAGTGGAGGCTCCTGGGCTTACGAGGTAAAAGGATACCAATACTGGTCCCACTTTGCAAACTCCAAATCCTCCACTTTTAGAATAAACAATGTGCGTCCCGGAGAGTACACTCTGTACGTATTTATTATGGGTGTCTATGGAGACTACGCTTCGGAAACCTCCTATATCGTGAAGGCAGGAGAAACCGTAGACATTGGTATCATTGTTTGGGCGCCACCAAGGTCCGGACCCACACTATTTGAATTAGGATTTCCGAATCGCGATTCGGATGAATTTTACATTCCCGATATCAATCCATTGTCGCCATATCCGTACAGAATAACCAACAGAAACAAGTTCCGAGACTACGGGGTTTGGGATGTTTACGCGAAGCAATATCCGACAGGTGGACCGGTCTACGTAGTGGGGGAATCGGATTGGTCGAAGGACTGGTGGTACATTCAGACCGCCCTGTACAGTGAGGATTTGTCGTCGGCCGATCCGACAATCCACACCATCCAGTTTAATCTGTCGACGACGCCTGCGGATGACGACATTTACACGCTGAGGGTCGCGTTGGCGGGGAAACACGAAGCCGTACTTCAAATTTTCGTAAACACGAAGGACTTCGACGGGAAAGCCGCACTGGATACGAGCAATTACGCCGTTCCGTACAATGTGGACGACAACGGTCTGGCGCGAAGTGCGGCGCACGGAGCGTACTATACGTACAATCTGAAGATTCCGGGATCCTCGCTAAATTTGGGAACCAATAACTTTTATTTTCGGCAGCGGAGAACGGCCGACAAATTCATTTACGTGGCGTATGATTATATTCGTTTCGAGGGGCCTCCGACCTCCACTTAATGCGATGCTTTCGTATATTTGACGGAGTATTCTTTTGTACTTTTGGGTATTTTGTTTTGTGTATATATTTACAGCGGCTCCACATTATTTTGTCACGTCACGTCACATCGGCAGAGAGGTAAAGGACACGAGTTCTCAATCCTTGTGTTTTTTTTGTCTTTTTTGTCCATTTAGGTTTAGTTTTGTCTCATAGCGGGGTTTCTTTCTTTTCTTTCACCGACTTTAGGGTAAGCAAAGGGATTGTTTTGAGAGAATTTGTCATTCCCGAAATAAAATGCAAAAAAAAAAAAGAGGAACGAGAAGAAAAAAAGGTGGAATGGCTTCCAGTATAATCAGACAGGGTAGAAAATCGATTAGACAAGCATCATTGTTGAGTCGAAAGAGGGAACTTTAGGACTTGATTGCACTGAAAAAATTGGGGTTGGTGCATTTGGTGGGGAGGAGGGCTGCCCACTATTTTTCACCTCGGGAAACTAAGGTTTCCCAGGAGCTAAACAGGAATTGAAAATCTGGGATTATTTAGAGTTTATATATTTGGGATTTTAGGATATTTTACATTTGTTTTGAATTGTAGTGTAGCATAGAACACTGGATACTGAACTGAACCATTTTTGCCGGTTCTTTGAGCTGGTGGGATACGATGTTTTGAAATCTTAGGGCATGTCCTTTCTTTGGACTTTTTCATCAATTTGAAATCAAGATTGATCACGTTGTCTTCATTTCGTCCTCTTTTCCCTGTCTCTCTTTGTTTCTTTGTTTTTTCTGGGTGGGGGGCTGTGAATTTCAATTTTTTCTTGTATAGAGAAGTGAAAAGAGAAAATAAAAGACATCATTCAGTGTCTTGTTGAATCCCGTATAAACCATGATTGACGTGATACACATGCACTTAAATGAACGGGGTAGGTCTACTTTGTGCCTTGGGAAAATTTCATTTCCCAAATGGGTGTTGGGATGGTTGAAACCGATTGTGGTGGGCATAAATAGCTTACGAGTCATATTAGGGGGTGTTTACACATTAAACGTGTGTTGCCAAATAAAAACCGCCGTTTCCATCGGCAATGTGACTGCACCCAATTTTATTCTCGAATGTTGGAGGCTCATTTTGAAATGGTAATAAATGGCAGAATTGTCCCGGATTCCAACTCTATCATATTCAGTGTGAAAATAATAGGCTATTCTAAGAATTGTGAAGGGGCAAGAATTTCCACGTAGTTGAAAGTGAGATCCCAGGGTTTTATATTTGTATGTTGAAATGGCTTAGGGCATGTCCCCATGTGCATAAGGATTTTTTTCTGTCGTTTTCCTGTAAAACTTAGCGTCGGACTGCCTAAGTTGCAACCGTACGAAGGAATCGCAAATTTGTAGAGTACAATTTGCGTCATCCTCGAACTTACAATGTACAAAAATTTGTCGTCTTGTGTTTTTCGACCAACTTTGACAACAAAAAACGTCATCTTCAACCTTATCTTTAAAACACATGCGCGATGTGTTTTAATATTAGGAATTTTCTATAAACAAATAGGAACATATATTCGCACGTGTCGAAATATTCGAAAATTTTCATACGATTTCTAAGGACAAATAAAAGTACAGAATTTGCTATTTTTTGTCCGTTTGCATTCCAATACGACAAAGAAAAGGACACAATTTGTTTGGATTTGTCCGTTTTCGTCCAGTACGGATTTTTTTTTTTGCAGGGGTCTTCAAATTCAGATGCCATTTCACGTCGACCAGACAGGAGTCGCAAAGGCAAAACGCCTCGTCTTTCAACCGTGAAACGGCACAGGTTGGAATGCGCTACGTCTACAATGTCACGGTAAGACATGTGACGTCACAAACAGTTCCAAAAAATATCGTGCGACAACAAATTGTAGACGTTAACAGCCGTCACAGGTATTGTTGACGTATACAATCGTCACATGCGTAAGTTACGATTTCGTCATTACAGACAGAGGGATACTTGAAAACCGGGTCCGGCGGATCCGCGCTAAAATACAAAGTAAGTTCGCTAAGTTACAAGTACATGGGGACAAAACCTTAGTTTCGACATCTTGGCTCGTGACTATTGACTCGCTATTATTGTGACGATTGTGCAAAATAAGAAGAAATGTGGAAGCTGTGGTACTGAAAAAACAGATGTTTTGTACAGAATTTCTTTTTTGTTTAAAGTACCAACAAAAACCGAGTTGTTGAAGCAATTCATTGGAAAAATAGTAAACATTTGAAGATGTAAAACAAGGTGACAACGGTAGGGTTGGTTTTTAATTGAGACCCCCAAAAGCATTACATGTTTAATTGCACTTTGAATGCTTTAACCTTACCTAAGGTTAAACTCAATGTTTTTTAAAAGAGTTTAAGAACAGGTGTTGTATTTGACTATTTTGAAAGGTTTGCATTTTTTTTTTTTGTTTTTTATTTTTGTGTGCTATTATTCTTCTCACAACATTTAGCCAAAAGCTCAAAAACATTTAATTAAACTTCCACTTTCTTAGCCGACGAATAATTCTTTTGGAGATATGTTGGCTTTAATATCGCATACAAATCTCAATACACACATGTAATTTTGGACTTACCATTTACATCAAATCGTTCAAATTCCCGAGAATGTATAAAATTTCGAACGATCGTGTTCGAACATCTATTTTATTCAACCGTGTTCACTGATTAAGGTGTATTACACACAACAAGATTGCTCACCGTTTCAAGCTTTCAATAGGAAAGTCATAGGATAATTACTTGTGTTATACATGGGTAGCCATCCGACCAATAATCGATATACTGCCTTGATATATCGTCAACGAAATTATTTCGATAAATTTCCGATGTTTCGTGATAGATTACCGATAATTATTGGGCCGATAACTATCAATGATAACCCCATACTGTGGTACGGAATGGATTGTGTGTTTTTTTTTTAAAGCCCTCCTCCCCCCTCCCTATGTCGTGTTATCTCCGTACACATTTCGTACTTTATTTCCGTACTACAAATTCGTACTTTTTGTACGGCACCCCTCACAACTTATAATTATCGGCGATATTTTTTGTTGGTTGGGGAGTGATGCATCGGAGAACCCCTCACCGTTCGAAAACGGATAGCATCGTTATTAGATTTATCGCGATAACAAATTACCCTATACACAACTGAACAGTAGAAATTACTGTAGTAGTGTTGAGTATATGTACCTTTTTTTGACCTTCCGATAATCGATATATCGGTAATTAAATTTTTGCGATTAAAAACCGATATATCATGCTAAATTACCCGATAATAAAGGGCCGATAACGCAATATATCCGTACAGATTCCGGACTTTATTTCGGTACGGTATTTCATACCGTGATATGGAATGGAGTGTGAAATAAAATTCAAAAGCCCACCCACCAAAATGTTAGATCGGGAATAATTATTTTTGCTAGTGCAGGAGCGATATATAGGACCCTCGTTGTTCGATACCCGATAATATTAGTTATTGGATTGTGACCAGACACAACGTGTATCGCTATTGGTGTTAATGTTTTTTTGGCCACTTCAAACATCTTTCTCCGTACACGCTTGTCGGATTACAGATCTGACGATTGTGATTGGAAGCCAAGATTCTCACCTTCCCATTGGGGTTTCCATGTGAAAAGTGGACAAGTGTGTACGGAGAAAAGTTGTTCTAAGTAACAAAAAGTTACCAACACTACAATGCAGTACAGTAGTACACCGCGAATCGCTATTAGTGTTAATAACGCTAATGCGGTGCCCCAAAATTTTGACCCTCGAACTCAAGATAGAAGTAATTACTCTAAATGATTTTTTACGTTAATATAGATGCTGTCGAATTAGGGTGGCGTTCCATCAGACGAAAAGTGAGGTTATTAACAGAAATTTGGACCTTACCGTACTATGCCGTACTTCTTATTTTGTTTTTATACGCGAACAACATTACAGCGAATCTTGCCAATATTCTCCAAAGGTCTGGGAGGTAGCAATGACCGTTGGATTTATTTTCGCGAAGCATTCGCGTCGAAAGTTTCTGTAAATGGTGATGTACCTCGAGGAGGTACATCACCATTTACAGAAAAATTTGAGCCACGACACGTTGGATAATGAGCATACGTGTCAGGACGGCAACCAACGGAAATAGAAAAATTCGCACGATAGCGCATTAAATCAATAATCAAAAAAATCCAAACATGATGTTCAGCCAATCGGAAGTTCTCAAACCGTGACGTTTCCTGAGCTGGTGCGTGCAAAGATTTGTTGGTATTGCAAATGAGATGAAGAGTTGAAGTTGGTCGGTGTAAAAAATATTTGACGATTTTCAATATACCATCTTATCTTACGTGGTACCACTCATTTATGAGCACGTGCATTACTGACCCTGCGCGAAAAAACATCGTTCAAAATGTAGCATCCTGTAATGTTGGCCGTACAGTTATAGAAAATCCTGATAGAACGCCACCCTTAGCGTTAATGACTCTAATTTGGAAAGTTTTAAAACAGTGTAGTGTACGAAATGCGTCAGTCCCTACTAAAACTGCTCCTTTTGTACAATTGTACAAAAAGTGCGTCACCTAATGGCGTCAATACAAAAGAATTTGATTCCCAAGATAAAGACGGTGGAAAATTGCGTCAAACTGTTCTCACATGTTTAAACGTTGACTATGTGAGCCCGGGGTATACAAGTTACAACTATGGGAAATATGTACCCAAATTAGAGTAAAATATTTGTTTGAAAATATTGAAAATCCCAAATTAGAGGTAATAACACTAATTATTTTTTTACACTAATTATTATTTAACTCTAATAGCGATTCACGGTATAGTGTTACACGGTGTATTTATTACGCTATAAAAGACTAAGGGTACGGCCCCATGTACATGTAGCTTAGCGAACTTACCAACTTTTAAAGGGCAAATCGTACGGTTCGTATAAGTTTATGGGTTGACTTTACTTATATTTTGGCCAAAATGGTTGATTTACCCTCAACGTCAGGGCATTTTTCGTCAATGTAATTACTACACCGTGAATCGCTATTAGCGTTCATGACTCTAATTGAGGTACCCTTTTTTTTGACCCAAATTCTCAAATAGAATTAATAAAACCCCTTTAAAAAACACATTAGAGTAAATGATTTCCTTCAAAACCCCCAAATTCCCAAATAACATTAATAACGCTATATGTTTTATAATGCTATCTATTTCTAAACGCTAATAGTGATTCACGTGGTAGTGTTGTGTATCCGCAAGAAATTTATCCCGATAGCACTGATACCGATAGTTATCGGATATCGAACGGTTAAGGGTCCCGATATATCCCTCCGAGACCAACAAATTTCTTATCGGCGATGAGTAGAAAAAAGATAGTACGCTATGTAATACTACTTTATAATATATTGCATTATATTTTTAACTGTATATGGCGTGGCATGCCATGTGTAACAATCAATTCAATACTCTCTGCAACGACAAAATTGCGGTTCAGTACGACGGCATAAATCGTACAATTGTACGGTACAAACCATACAATTATCGCCGATAGTTATCGGTACCGGTGTTATCGCGATAGCAAACCGATATTGTCGGTTTTTTATCGGCGATAACACCGGTGTCGATATATCGTGCCAATATATCGATTATCGGCAAGCCAAAAAAAAAGTAATATCGATTATTGGCAAAACCCTGCCGATACACAACACTAGACTAACTGCAGATGTTGTGTATTGGCCTATTGGGTAATTTATTGTCGCAAAAAAACCGTTTACGAGTAAATCTCTAATCGAACGTGAGGGAGCCGATATATCGCTCAGGGACTAGCAAAAAATTATAGCGATGTGTTGGTTTGGGGGTCTGTACCACAGTATGGAAATACTATACGAAAATTTTGAAAGGCGGGGCTTTTGAAAATTTTCCACAATCCATCTCGTGCCAGACTACAAAATTTTAGTAAGCCAATATTGTACAGAATAAGTACGGATGATCGCAAAGGGAGGGTGAGGGTGAACTTCCATTAGAGGAAAAGTGGGGTTGTTTACTCGACGCCGTACGATTTCGTATAGATGCGTACCATTATTTTTTTTGTCAGACGAAACATGACGAAGCATTCTACTGGATGGCTCCAATATTATAGGCGTAAATGTCGACCGTTGGATTTTTCACTTTTTTAGATCCGCGAAGCAATCACGCACTTTTATCCAGTGTGAAGAGACTCTCCTCGGGAGGAGAGTTTCTTCACACTGGTCGCGTACCATTGGTACACGTGAAAATTAGAAAAAAAACCCACCAAGAACAGGCAATGTGAATAGAACACGTCGTACACACCATGTGCCTTCGGTGTATGAAGGTTGACCGAAATATCTTCGCACGCTTCTTCTCATATCCGCTGACCTTAAAAGTTTGCGGCGCCTTTTTGACATTCCGTTCCGAAATTTTGATTTTCAATTTCAAAATTAATATCTGGTCGCAAAATTTTCGTACGAGTCATTAACTACCTCCACCCATACAAATATTACGTACAGATTTTAAGCTTGAAGAATATTTATAGATTTTAAGAATCTGAAAACTAACCTACGTGGCGCCAGTCATAATTGAGAAGCGATGTCTACTGGCACGACATAATGGAAGGCCGAGCCAGTAAACACTAGAAATAGACGTATCCGCATGTTTACTGGGACCGCCTAATGGAAAACAGGCCTGAGTGGTGGACTGGTGGCGGGGGGGCTATTTTTTTTTTTTTAGTTATCGCGATGATTATTCGCCTGAAAATTCATTGCGATATATCGTTAACCCTTCAATAGATATCGGAAAAACCGATATACCTGACGGATGTATTGGATATTGGCAATTAGTACATATCGATTATTGGCAATTCGATCCCGATACACAACCCTCCAGTGTAAGTCCGAGACCCGTGCAATTTTGGCCGTACAGGCACGTTTCCCGGATACCCGTTCGAGCTCACAGCCTCACGGCTTCATGGAGCCATTAGAATTTCCGCGTTCCCCGGATATCCGTTCGAGACTTTAGTGTGTGTTTTACGATATCCGTTTACGACTCATCAATTTGCAATGGCGTCTCTCTGTACTTTTTACGCTTTCTTCCCCTTCTCCTCTCTCTCCTCCCGTCTCTCTTGTACACCCTGTCGTTCTCTCGACCTCTTCCACTCGTGTTCGTTAGTACATGGTTCAACCATGCTCAGGAATTTTTCCGAAGTATCGCAGAAATCGGACGTGGTGCCATGGGTAAAGGATGCACTGTGAAAACCAAGAGTACGTTTCTTTCTTGTTTTCATGTTTTTTGTATTAATTTTTGTTCCTTTTTGTTTTTCGTATTTTATTTGGATGGGAGGAATGTAATGGATATGGATAGTTTTGAAGGTTTTTTTTTTGTGTTTAATGATTTTCACCGGAAAAAAACTGTGCAGGCAATCATTAAAAACTTGAGCAACGTCCACACGGCAAAAAGGTGAGAAGTTTCTCTTAAAAAAACAACATTTTTACTTGCATTGAAATGTTGTTTTCACTTTATTGCTGTTTCTTCCTTCCGCTCTTCTGTTCTTCCCTGCAACCCGAAGCCCTAAACCCTGATCCCTTCTTCCTTCTTTCCCTCCACAGGCACTTGCAGAGAAAGCGGCGCCCAAAAACGTTCGACCTTCAGGTCTTCGCTTTCAGGAAGCTTCCCAGAGCCATCCTGCTGCTTCGGGATTGGACAGCACGGCGTCCAATCACGCGGCTCCGGGCAGGGCAAAAACTCGTCGAGACTCGGGCAAGCCGGACAGCTACTGCCACACCAAAAACAGCTGTCTTACCAGCAGCGAACGAAAAGGAAAGAGCATGACTGCAACTCTTGCAGCCCGTGGCAAGGTAAATAAACTTATGAGATAAATCTGATTGAAATAAACTGATGCGCTGTAGCTTCCCTTCTTGTGAATTGTTTTTCAAAATTGGAAGTAGATGTAAGGGTTATGTGCGGCGCTTTCTGAATTCACGACTGTAATTTAGTGATTTCAGTTAGCCAAGCAGACACAAAATTGCTGGTGAGTTCTAGCACATGGTTTGTGACATTTGTCACCATAATTTTATGCGTGCGCCATGCGAACCCTTGCTTTCCCAACGGACTTTCCACAACTTTCTTTTATTATCTGCACCAGTCAGTTTGTCATTTGTGCGAAAATCTGACAAATCTGGCGTAACTTGCCACCTGTAGCCTTTGTTTACGTTTTAGGTTTCTTAAGTTTTTTAAAAGAGCTGCAAAGGTGATGCTTGTAGTGATGCTTGTTTTTAAACTTTCCATAAGTTTTTCATGCGTTATACATAATTCTAACGCGGATACTTTTTTGCTTTTTTCTGTTTCCGTTTATATTTTTTCAGCCAGAGGCAACGGTAGCTGCAAAGTTGGACGAAATCAAACACATGGAAAACGAAATGGCAATCAAAGGTTAGTCGACATTGTATATTTCTTAAATGAAATTAGACGAAATCAGACACATGGAAAACGAAATGGCAACCAAAGGTTAGTCGACATTGTATATTTCTTAAATGAAATTAGACGAAATCAGACACATGGAAAACGAAATGGCAACCAAAGGTTAGTCGACATTGCATATTTCTTAAATGAAATTAGACTTCTCTTAGTTAAAATTCAACAGTTTTTAGTTTGAAGTTGAACAGTTGTTTAAGTATAGCTGTCAGAAAAGAGCTTTGTAGAAAAAAAACTGTTAACTAAATGTTCAAACGCGTTATCAGAATAAGCTTGGAAAAAAAATCAAAATACAGCTGTAACAATGGAATCTTAAACTCTCTCTTTTGCTGGAGTGCCTTTTTCTGTCTTTCTCCACAGCCCTTTTCATTTCATTTCCAGTTCTCAGTTTCTTATTCTGAATCCTGTACTCTGTATTATGTCCTGTTCTGATTGTTCGGTACTGTTTTTTTTGTTTCATTTTTTTTTTGGAAGTTACTCGTGCCATGAGCCATGCTCAAGAATATCGCAGAGATAGGACATCTCGCTGGTGCCATGTCTAGAGGATGCGCTGTGAATAGCGAAACCCCAAATTTACGTTTCTTTTGTGTTTTGTTATTTTTCGTATTGAGTTTTGTTCCTTGTTTTTGTTTCCGTTTTCTGTATTTAGTTTTTTGCTCCTGTTTATTGTATCAGGTTTTTGTTCCTCTTTGTTTGTTGTATTTTATTTGGATGAGAGGGAATGTAATCGATATGAACAGTTTGGAAGCTGCAGGTATTCGCATTTGGGAAGCTTCTCGGAGCCATCCTGCTGCTTCGGGATTGGCAGCACCGGCGTCCAATCACGTGGCTCCGGGCAGGGCAAAGCCTGTCGAGACTCGGGTAACTCAGGCAGCTAATGCCGCAGCAACAACAGCCGCTTTACGAGCAGCGGAAGAAAAGGAAATGAGCATGGCTGCAACTCTCGCAACCATGCCGAGGTAAATAAACTTAAATGAGATAAATTTGATTGAAATAAGCTTTGATCAGTCATTATCTCTTTTTATCTCTTTGTCATTTTATGTGGATTTGGAGAAAGATGTATATTTGTTTTTTGACTTGCGAAGCGGTGTTTTGTAGCCGCAGTTGTTTTGAGCTTTTTGACGCTTCAATGTCTTTTCAGAAAATTACTGAAACGTACGCTGTTTACAGGAAAATGTAAAGGATTTGATACGGAGGAAGTGATTCCAAAATGATTTTCTTATTGACTTTCGGAATAATGGAGATCTATTGGCTGGCGTCGCTGATACGTACGCCTTATACAGAAACGCAGAGGTAATTGATAATCTTTTTCTTCTTTTGGTTTTTTGGTTTTGTGTTTTTTTTTCTTTGCTCGCTTATTATTATTTAACAGTAGCTACTCTTAGTATTAATTATATGTTATTATTTAGTAATAACAGCTATTATTATTATTTAATTATAACTACTCTTATGATTATTTAATAATACCTACTCTTATTGTTATCTAATATAACTACTCCTATTGTTCTTTAATACTAACTACTCTTATTATCATTAATAATAACTACTCTTATTATTGTTTTATAATAACTACGCTTATTGTTGTTTAGCAATAACTACGCTTATTGTTGTTTAGCAATAACTACGCTTATTGTTGTTTAGAAATAACTACGCTTATTGTTGATTAGCAATAACCACTCTTATTATTGTTGAACAATTACTGCTCTTATTATTGTTGAACAATCACTGCTCTTACTGTTGTCTAATAATCAGTGCTCCTATTGTTCTTTGATAGTCAGTGCTCCGATTGTTCTTTAATAGTCAGTGCTCCTATTGTTTTTCCGTAATTACTGCTGTTATTACTGTTTCTGGTCTTATTTTTGTTTCTAGCCTTATTACTGCTTAATTTTCACTGCTCTTATTACTGTTGTTTTTATGCTCGTATTACTGTTTAATCATTACTGCTCCTATTACTGTTTGATTATCAGTGCTCTTGCTCTTATTGTCGTTTAATAATCGGTGCTCTCACTGTTTTTATTACTGTTTTAACTTCATTGCTCATATTACTGTTTAATAATGACTGCCTTTATTGTTGTATTATAATCGTTGCTTTTTTATTATCACTGCTCTTATTCCTGTTTTATCACTGCCCTTATTACTGTTTTATAATCACTGCTATTATTACTGCTTAATAATCAATATTCTTATTACTGTTTAATAATCACATAGGATGTAGATGATAATAGAGTAGATGATGTTGTAGATGATGGTAGAGTAGGTGAAGTCACAGGTTATGGTAGAGTACATGGTAGAGTACATGTTCATATAGATGACGGTAGAGTAGATGATGACAGAGTAGATGATTGATGGTAGAGCAGACGATGATATAGATGATGGGATAGGTGATCGTAGATGATGAGATAGATGATGGTAGCTGGTAGATAGTGTGCCTTGTCTTTTGTGTTTTGTCTTTTGTGTTTGTTGCCTTTTGTGTGTTTTATATTTTGTGTGGTGTCTTTTGTGTGGTGTTTTAGTGTGTTTTGTCTTTTGTGTATTCCCCCTCCCCCTCCCCCTCCCCCTCCCCCTCCCCCTCCCCCTCCCCCTCCCCCCCCCCCTCCTCCTCCCCCTCCCCCTCCCCCTTCCCCTCCCCCTCCCCTTCCCCCTCCCCCTCCTGCTCCCCCTCCTCCTCCTCCTCCTCTTCCTCCTCCTCCTCCTCCTCCTCCTCCTCCCGCTCCCGCTCCTCCTCGCACTTTTGAAGACCTTTGCCAAGACCTTATCGTCTTTTTTTCTTTCATTTTGTGCTAATTCGGTAGGTTTTTGGTCCAGCAGTATTGATCCCTCCCTTTCTTTTCCTTCTCGCGCTCTTTTGCTCACCCCCTCTCTCCCCCTCAAATTCTCGTCTTTTTTTGCTAACTAGTGTGAATAGAGTATTCTCACCTTCCTTCCTCTTTTCTCCTCTTTTCCTCTTCTTTTCCTTGCTATTTCCCCTCTCTCTGTTGTTTACCTGTAGTGTTAAAGCATTCTGTCCCTCGAAGTTTATCAGTCTCTTCTCTCATTTTTTCCTCCTCCCCATCCTTCTTTCTCCTCCTTGCCTCTCTTTCTCCTTTGCTTTCCCTTTCCCTCCCTCTTTCTGTCGTTCCCCCTCCCCCCCTCTCCCCCTCTGCCAAATGGGGTGCTCAACCCCAATCTCTTTCATTATCCACCATTATCACTGTCGATGAATTAATTTTAATCCATTTAAAGTTGAAAAGATTTTTCTTCGAAGAAAAGGTTTTTCTTTTTTGTGTTCCACACTATTTTGTCTGGTTAGTCGAATAATGTTTTTACTGATTTTAGCAGCTTTATATGTTTCTTTTTTTTTCCTTAACAGGAACTGCACCTATTTCATTTTGGCCCGTCAGATGTGAAAAACACTGCACCTCCAGTATCGTTTGTTGAAAGAGAGATTTTATGTAAAGAAACTTATATATATCCGGTTAAATAATTTTCTTTCACTCACTAAATTGTTGAAGAACGTTGAGGTTTCAGGGTCTAAATTGTTTACTCTTCAAGATCTTATGTTATTACTGTATGGTGTTTTACTGTATGTGCTGGACGATTCAAATTTTGTTAGAGTTTGACATAAATTCGTAATTGAAAAATGACAAACACATGTGATGTTATATTTTGTCCATAGTAGATATACTTCACTTTATGTATCTATTCTAAGGTAAACAACAGTCCATGCTAAATATACCCTCATTTGTTTGTTTATTTCGTAGTAAAAAATCTGCTCACAACAATATATTCAAAGGGATATCTTCTGTCCATGTACTTGAATCTATTTATGTGTATTCTATGTATGTATGTAGTAAAATATAGAAATAAGCTGTATACATTAAACATACTTCAATTCATGTATTTGGTTTATGGTAAACAAATATCTCAACGATCGTATTTTTTCTATGGAAATGATGGGATGGGAGATATAATAGAGTATGTATGTTTATAGGGTATGCCCATGTGTTTATTTCGAAGTCAATGCATTAAATCCATGTTAAGGGTATATGGGAAAAAAGAATTTACGGCAAAGGTAGGAATGTCCAAGTCTTAGTCGTATTAGCAATGCACCCACACAATCATATTTCTTTTATTGGAATGATGGAATAGCATATGTAGTAGAATAGATGAACTAGTTTGCTAACTTATAAACTAGAAATTGTGTTATCAAAGAATGTATATGTTTCACATGTGCTTTTGATTAATGCATGTGAGATATTTGAATTAGATGCGGTAGGGAGTGGCTCAAAATTAAGCGAGATATCCGTATACATAATATGAGATGGTTAAATGTTGTAATAATTAGTTTGAGGAAAATTTTATCTTTTGCTTCATTCTGACTTTAAAGACCTCAGTAATGTGGTGTATGTTGAAAATAAACATGTAATTTTTCAGATAATGTAAGAATTGCATGAAAATCAATGAATTTATGGTGAGATCATATTTTCGACTGTTAGTTGCATCCAATTGTTTTTAATAAACTTCATGAACAGATTCTTTAAACGTAAAGGAAAGGGTTTGTACTCAGATAATGTAAAACAACTAAATTTAAGTTGTAAAGTTTATCATAGGAAAATAAAATTTTAAAGTACAAAAGTAATCAGTACCGGAACATTGTAATTGTACTTTGACGAAAGCACTCTTTCTGCGATCTGGGATGGATTATAACCGCTCAAGTTCTGAATTTTTAGTCCTAATTTGTCGCCAAAAAGTTGAACATTGGCACCATTTGGCCAATTCGTTTATTCCTGACTCGTTGACCGAACAGTGTGTACGTATTTCAAATTTTCAAAAGTCTAGCTTTCCCAGTTTCCCTGTCAGCATATTATTTGATTCGTTGACCGACAGAATTGAATCTAGAATGTATGCTACGGCAGTTTATGGTACACTTTCCTTGGTACGGTAAGCCGGGAAAAATCAGAAATCCTGAAATCGTAACTATTTTTTTTTCTACTTTTGAGAATCATATATCGACAGAGGGAGTTCTACTATATCAACGAGTAGCACAGATTTTCTTAGAATAAGTCAATTTAAAGTACAGCGTGAATCCTTGTTAGTGCAAAGAAAGTACAGTACACCGCGAATCGTAATTAGAGTAAATTACTCTAATTCGGTCGCTCGAAATTTCGACTCTATCACATCAAATAGAGTAAATGATTCTAATTTTTTCATTATGCTATTTAAGGTAAGGTTGAATTAGCGTTTTTAATTCTAATATATGTTCTTTTTAAATAGTGTGGAGTACGGACGACGTCCAACCGTGCAAAATTGTACTATTATAAGTAAAAAAGTACAAATAATGATTTAATACAGGCCATTATCATGTAACTGCGTTTTAACAAACCACGTAGTGCAAACGTCATAGTGACGATAAACTGTACATTTTGTCAGATTCTGTACGAATACCTTATTTACAGTAGAGGATATTAGCTTGCCAAATTAGAGTACACCGCATAAATTAGAGTAAATTCCTTTTTGAAACAGTTCTATCACATAAATTAGAGTAAATTACTCTAATTCTTTTTTTCTCTTTTTTTACTCTAATTTTTTCATTACTCTAATTACGATGCGCGGTGTACAGTGCAAATAAACAAAAAGTGTTGTTAATTACATTTTGAGTTTACGGTCGTAACGCCAAGAAAACATTAACCTTTAACCTTAATTTACACATGTAAACACCAAATGGATACGCTAATTTGGATACTCATTCCCACGGTGTAGCCGCTATAGCCGTGTTCACATTGTCGACGTTTGAACACGTAAGAACAGGGTCGCACGATTTTCATGCGTCTTTATTCAATCTGAATGCGCTTTCCCGTGTCAACGTACCTCACTTTTCAATGTCGACACCGTTATCTGACACTTTTTGAGTTTTTCGTTACTTCTGTCCATTCAGATTTAGTACGGAATGGCACATCTTGTACCTCACATTTGAATATCTTCTGAATTAAAGTAATTGACACTAATCAAACCCTACCTATATTAGCGAAAATCATAGAGGTTTCTTAAAATTTCAAAAAAAATATGAATATGCGTTATTTTTTTATAATTTTTAACATTTCGTTAAATTCGTATATTTCATGTGTACGGACGGGGTGTACGGACTGAAATTATACTGAAGTACGGAATGTACGGGTGGAAATTGAAAGGACGGGCAGAATGTACGGAAATTAAAAAAAAAAAGACGTTTCGCGCAAATTTGAATTGGATTTGGAGTTTTGGACGTTTCTTCCTTATCAGGGAGCCACGAAGCCACCATTGTAGCCGCCATTGAAGCCCCATTAGAGCCGCCGCTGGTAATCTTTGGAGTTTCAAACTTTCGAATAATAGTTTAAGCTGTCGTATTGTATTTCATTTCGATTAAATGTTTTCGAGTTTTTTATATTTTTATTTTATAATTAAGTCAAAGTCGGTCAACGCATTTTAAAAAATCTAAAATTTTGAAAAATGCGCATATGCATTCTTTTTCATGCGTTTCAATCGTGCGCATACTAAGAATGAAACCTCTATGCCGAAAATGAATAAGAGTATCTTTGATTCTATTTTTGGTTCAAGGGCCGTAATATACGGGCCCCGATATAGTGTTATTAACACTAATAGCGATTCACGGTGCATTACTGCACTTGGCTCCATACTGGCCAGAAAGCCAAAAGTCAAATTTTGGTCCGTCCGTAGCAAATCTTGGTGTGTCCGCAGTTCTTCCCTTTCTTTCGCCTTTTCGACCACCATTCCATTGGGCGGTCCCAGTAAACGTAGAGGACATGTCTATTGAAAGCGTTTACTGGCTGGGCGTTCCATTTTGGCGGGCTAGTAAACAACCTGTCGCAATTATGATTGGTGCCACGTAGGTTAGCGTCCAGATTTTGAAAATCTCAAAAAAATCTTCAAACGGAAAATCTGAACGTAACATCTGTACCAACGGAAGTAATTAATTATTCGTACAAAAAGTTGGCGACCAAATTTTAGCTTTGAAAATGTAAATACAAATTTCGAACCAGAATGGCAAAAAGTTGCGACAAACTTTGAACTTTGTCGGAAGGGGCGTGCGATAATACTTTCGCTAGACCCGCATCCAGCGTGGGAGGAGATGTGGGAGGAGGCAGGCACATGGTCTATACGGCGTGTAGACCTGTGATCGCCTGTTGGTCGTGGTTTTTTTTTTTCTTTCTCATGTGTACCAATGATAGACGACCAGTGTGAAGCAACTCTCCTCGCGAGGAGAGTTTTCTCACACTGGATGGTTTGCGCGATTGCTTCGTGGATCTGGAAAAGTGAAACATCCAACGGTCAAGACTTACGTCTATAATATTAGAGCATCTATCCGGTAAACATGTTTCGTCTAACAAAACGTAGGCGATAGATTCCTTGCTGATACGACCTGATGGAGAAATGAACAAAATATTACTGCCAGTAAACGTTTCTGTACGATTACTGTCGGCGCCTAGTGGAGAAACTATGACTCCTTTGGTCGCCAGCCCGTCACTCTTACAGAATATCTTATTGGCTAAGGGTGAACTTCCATTAGAGAAAAAGTGGGGTTGCTTATTGGACCCCGTATGTTTTCGTACATGTTCGTACCATACAACCAGCCGCAAATTTAAATTATGTGAATGTACATTTTGTATATTCGTGTTTTGTCGTTGTTTTGTCATTCTTATTTTGTCGTTGAAAAATTGAAGAAAGCACGCGCCGCAAATTTCAGAAGTCAATGGATGGTGAAAGCGGCGTCAAAGGACAGTGTGCCACATGTAAGGTTCCTACCTCATATCCATCGTGAATCATACGTGATCTTTCCACGTGTACTAATTTTACACGTCCAGTGTGTAGTTAGTCTACTCCTTGAAAACAAGGGAGGAGACTACACCGCGAATCAGTATTAGCGTTATGAAATAACTAGGGTTGAAAAACAACTAGTGTTATTAACGCTAATTTGGGATTTAAAAAAAAAAAAAAAAAAACCTCTAATTTATCAGTAACTCTAATTTGGGTACATTTTCCTCATAGTGTAGCCGGTATAACTTGTGTTCACATAGTTGACGTTTTAACATGTGAGAACAGGTTTGCGCGATTTTCGATTGTCTTTATCTTTGAGAATCAAATCTTTTTTGTGTCGACGCACTCACTTTCGGGTGTCGACGCCTTTAGGTGACGCACTTTTCGTGCAATTGTACAAAATAACGAGCAGTTTTAGTACAGACTGACGTATTTCGTACATTACAATATTTTTAAACTGTCCAAATTATAGTTGTTTACGTTAATTCAACAGTATCTAAATTAATGTAAAAAAAACGTTTAGAGTAATTAACTCTATTTTTAATTCGAGGGTCAAAGTTCGGGGGCACCACATTAGCGTTATTAACGCTAATAACAATTCACGGTGTATTTAGTAGTGATGTGTATCGGCAGGGTTTTGCTAATAATCAATATGTACCTTTTTTTGGCTTGCCGATAATCGATCTATTGGCACGATATATCAAAACTATTGTTATCGCCGATAAAACCCTGATAATATCGGTTTTTTATTGCGATAACACTTGTACCGATAACTGTCGGCGATAATTGTACGGTGTACGGTTTATGTCGTCCTACAAAACCGTCGCTATTCCGTTACACAGATTACGGAACAGTTTGTTACACGTGATATGCCACGCTATATACAGTCAGAAACATAACACAATATATTATAAAGTCGTATTATATAACGTACTATATATATATATATATATATATATATATATATATATTCCGCTTATCGCCGATATGGAATTTGTTGGTCTCGGAGGGATATATCCGGACCTTTGACCGTTCGATAACCGATAACTATCGGTATCGGTGTTATCGCGATATATTTCTTGCCGATACACAAGACTAGTACACCGCAAATCGCTATTAGCATCAATAACGCTAATTCGGTGCCCCCAATTTTTTTTCCAAATTCTCAAATAGAGTTAATCATTCTATTTTTTTATCAATGCTTTTGATGGTTCTTTTTCAATTAGCATTAATAACAAAAGTACACTGCGATTTAGATAGTTTGGTGTACGGTCAATGTCAGACCGTACAAAAATGTATCTTTCTAAGTGAGAAAGTACAAAATATTATTTAACATAACCGCGCACGCATGTGAATGTGCGCTCTAAAAAAGGGATGAAATCGGGTCGTCAAAAATCACGTTCGCACATATTCGTCCAACAACCGAGTGATCGACCGTGTGAACGTACAATTTGTGTAGCGATTTGTCAAATTTTGTACGCGTACCTTTATTAGTGTAAACATTTTTACGGCAAGTATTTTTTTTTTGGAAAAACCCAAATTAGAGTTAGTAAAAAATTAGAGTAAATGTTTTTTTTTTTAATTTCAAATTCCCAATTAGGGTGGCGTTCCATTAGACGAAAAGTGGGGTAGTTTATAAAAATCGGCACTTATCCGTACCATGTCGTACCTCTTATCTTGTTTTTATACGCGAATAACTTTACAGAGAATCTTGCCAATATTCTCTAAAGGTCTAGGAAGTAACAATGACCGTTGGATATTTTTTCGCGAAGCATTCGCTTCGAAAGTTTCTGTACCCTAAATGGTGAGGTACCTTGTCGAGGTACATCGCCATTTACAGAAAAATTTAAGCCGCGACACGTTGGATAATGAGCATACGTGTCAAGACGACAACCAACGGAAATCGAAAAATTTCGCACATGATACATCCATTCAAAAATTGTAACCGAAATCACAAAAGTAATCTTGCAACGAACTTTTGTCACACTATTTTTGTTAGCGCCTATTCGTCACACTATTTGTGGCAGCGCTTATTCGTCACGCGAAAAAACAGAAAGTCAAAAACCCTAAAAAACTTGAGCTGGTATTTGACAAGGCGTCTGCAAATAATACAAAAATTGTGTCGTACGATGACCTGGTCCACACGTACATGGTACACAAATGAAGATTTCAAGTTAAAGTAGGTCGGTGAGAAAAATATTTGATGATTTTCAATACACGATCTTATCTTACGTGGTCCCATTCAATGTTGAGCAGGTGGATTACAGACTCTGCGCGATAGAACATCGTTCAAAATGTAACATCATGTAATGTTGGCCGTATGATTAAAAAAATTCCCGATGGAACGTCACCCTTAGCGTTGATAACACTAAATTTACTTTTACGCTGTTTATTTCTCGACGCTAATAGCGATTCGCGGTGTAGTTTAGACAATGGATAGAACGACTGCTTGCTTCAAAAACACGGAATCGGACAGTTGAAGTTGTCGCCCAAAAGTTTGGAGAATCTTGTCGAATCTCCAGTAATCATGTTAAAAAAAAAAAAACAGTACGGCCTTGTACGAGAATGCACTTTTTACAGTAAACAACCTCACTTTTTGCCTGATGGATGTTCACCCTTAGCTGCATACACACCCGACATATGCTAGGTGCGGGCCATCTTGAGTTGTCACGATGACAAGCTGTTTCAATACATTTTGACGCATGTCCATTGTAACGCGGACCCCCCTTTGTTAGCCCCCCCAAAAAAGTTAACATATCGGTGATGACTTTTCCTCTCAAACAAAACATTCAACCAGTAGAATTATATAGTTTGAACCATCATTAGTGGGACAAGATTAAGGCAAGGCCATTTCGCACGCTAGGATTGGGGCTTCATTGGGTCAAATTGCGGGTCAAAAAACGCTCATTTTGAAAAAAGCTCAATGATTGGGATAGCCCGGGAAAATCAGCTCGCCTTAGTACTCTACAGTAGTACGCGATTACGTTACTTACAAAAATAATAATAGTCGCGGGCGACCCGGTGTTTTGCCCTTGGTTGCCAAGGGCCTTTCGTTTTTGTACAGTACCATGTATCATTGTTGCATTCACACTAGAAATGGATGATGAATGAGATGAAGAAACGAATGTTTTTTTTTTTTTTTGGACGTGAATCGCCTTTGACGTCAGCTTACGTCAACAAAAACGTCGCGATGTGATTCATGTTGCTGTACGATTAAGCGCCGATGACAAATCCGTCCGTACCAAACGATCTTTGACGTCGTCGGTCGCGAGTCAACTATCGCGATCACTTTGTTGTCGTCGCCGTACTGTAGTGTAGCGGTTTCGAACCGTCCTGTCAAGCGTACAAAGAATCTAGGTCCATAATTTTTGTATGGAGATTACCATTACCTGTCATTTTTTTTTTCTCTTGAATTTGATCTTGTTCCTCGTCTATTTTTAACTTTCTTTATACTTTACGAATTGTCACTCTTTCCATTCATTTGCAAAGGCTTGAAATATTCAATAAGTGGTTTTTTACATATTAAATGATTTATAGTGGTTTTTGTGAAGTTTATCTTATGTTTTTTTATTTTTTTTGTTTAATGTACGTTTTTTGTTTTACTTATTAAATAAATCCTATTTTGTTTGTCTATTTCCTTATTTTTACATGTTTTGGATAGTTTGTATTAAAATCATGTTGTTGTGTTTTTTCATTTGTTTATTAATGTTAATTTATTTTTTGTTATTCAGGTGTAAGTGTTTTTTTTTCGAATTTTGGGAGTTCTATTTTAGGTAAGCTTATTATGGCACGAATTCCTTTTTTTCGATTACATGTTACAAGGGACGTGAATTGTTTGTTTCGTACTCTTTCCCTATTATTGTTTGGTTGTGAGTCTAAATATTCTTATGTAAAAAAGGTAATTATTAGTTATTTATTTTGTCATTGGGATGATCATGCTAATTTTTATTAGTTGTGGACATGGAATTCAATTTATAGACTTTTAATCATTATCAAACGCATATCACTGTTGATAAAGTTTGGGGCAGTTGTGGTGAAGTTCGTGTTGCTGCAATAATTTTTGATACTGTTTTTCATATTCGGAATGCTAATTTTTCTAGAGCATTGTCTCCTCCTAGTGAAAGATGGGCTGATGATGGTCTTTCTTTATATTTCACTGGTGTTCATTATGATGAAGAATCTCTTCTTATCAAAATTAATAAATAAATTCTATTTTTTTGAACAATTACACTTTCAAAAATAAAAAATTAATAAACTTGTGTTTCATTTTTTTCAAAAGGATAACAGTTATGTATTTGTCTTAACTTTGGTTTTTTTTTTATATAGATTGAAAGCAACGACTCAACTTAATCTGACGAAAAACAAAGGACTTAAAAGAGTCAACTTTTTAACAAGCGTCGATATTATTAGAGTGTTATTGTTTTTATATAATTAAGACTACAAACTTTTTTTCTGTTTTTTTTATATATATAGTTTTATATATATAATATATTTATATATATATATATATATATATATATATATATATATATATATATATATATATATATATATATATATATATATATATATATATATATATATATATATATATATATATATATATATATATATATATATTATTTTTCTCAAAGATACGTGTGTAGGGGCCTCACGGGCTTGATTAGCACATTATCATTACGTGATTAAAGGTTTATAGGGGTTTGATTAATACCCAATTTAAGGTTTTATAAAAAAAAATTTAGTCACTAACTTTTTTTAGGCTATAAGAAACAAAGTATTTGTCATGTTTTTCCACATAAACAAAAATATCAGTTATACTTGCTTACTTGCAAGTAACATCATAAAAAAGACAAAGTAATCAAAGTATCACCAAAACAAAGTATTCAAAGTATTTGTATTGTATTTAAAAAAAAAAAAACAATGTTTGTAATGTTGGTCATATAAAAAAAACAAAGTAGTCAAGTATCACCGAAACAAAGTAGTCAAAGCATTTGTGTTGTATTTCAAAAATATATACATACCAATGTTTGTAATGTTGGTCAGCCTTTGAGCTGATAATGATGTTCAACAACTTTCTTGGTATTTAGACTAAGTTGGTTGATCGAAAAAACAAAAAAAAAAAAAAATCAAAGTAACAATGTAATCCAACAAACGAATATTATGAATGAAAACAATTGTTTGTAATGTTGGTCAGCCTCCGAGCTGATAGTGATGTTTATGCAACCTTCTAAGTCTTTGGACTAAGGGTGAAGTTCCATCATACGTTTCTTTAATTGTACGGCAAACTCTACAGACCGGGTCGATTGAGTCAACGTTCCATCACGTAGAGTTTGTAAGCCACGTGTTTTATATTGAATGCGCCACGCAAGCTACGATCCGATATTGAATATCTTTCAGATTTTTAGCACCGACAAACTTAACTTCAAATCTTGACTTGCGTACCGTGTACCTGCGTACGAAGTAATAATACGACAAAAATTTTATACTTTTTGCAGACGCTACGCTATCTCATTTTGTAGGGTTTCAGCTTTCGAACAAAACGAAAGTCCTTTGAGAGAAATAGTGTGACGAACAAAAGTTACCGAAAATAGCGTGACGAGGGAGTGTTACGAAATTTCGTTTTTATTTTCGGTTATATTTTGGAAACCGCGTGTCATGTGCAAATCTTAAGATTTTTCGTTGGTTTTGCATCATGACACGTAGCTTAATTGTCCACCGTGTCACAATTTTTTTTTTCTGTGTATGCCAACCCACCTCGTCGAGGTGGGTTGAGTCTAACAGAGAAAATTGAAGCGAACTCATCGCAGATGAACATCCGACGGCCAGTATTACCTCCAAGGACTCCAGAGAGTATCGGCAACATTCTCTGTAATGTTGGTTCTCGTATAAAAACAAAATAGGCGGTACGATCTGGTACGGAGAGTCGCGGATTTCTGTTAGAAACGCCACATTTCGCTTGATGGAACTTTACCCTAAGTTGGTTGATCACAAAAAAAGAAAAAGAAAAAGAAAGTACTCAAAGTTATCAATTTACTATAATAAATAACGAAAATTAATTAATAATAAGTGATTGTAATGTTAATCGGCCTTTGAGTTGATAATGATGTTTATGCAACCATCTGGGTCTTCGACTAAAGTGCGTGATTGAAAACAAAAAAAAGTACTTAAAGTAATCAACATATTCTTACTATCAAAAAATATAAAAGAAAATACGTGTTTGTAGTGTTAGTCAGCCATCGAGCTGATAATGATGTTGTTCCAACCTTTTGGGTATTTGGACTAAATTGGTTGAATCCTACTTAAGTTTGATGTTTATTTTCATTTGTTTCTTTCGTTTTTGTTATGTGATCAAGGTTGTATTGTGGCTATTTATTTTGTTTGTCTTTTTTTTGTTTTCTTCTTTTGTAATATTATGTATTGATAAAAAGAATATAATAAAAATACACGCAACACCTTAATATAAAATAAACAAAAACCAGTAGTATTATGTTTAAATGAATAATGGTTGAATAATGCTAATGGTTTAATGTGTATTATAGATTCAACATTAAAGTATTTAATACTACACGATATATTCAGTCCATTCATTCATATCGTTCATTAGATTGAGATCGAACGCTCAAATTAGTGTGAAACTTTTACACTTAATCAAACCCTTTACATGAACGAAACGCGAATTAAACCATCCAACTTGGCTTCGTCATCTTCTTCTACATACATGAACCTTTCCGCCATAGATTTTGATAGCAAATAATTAATAAACCCGTAACATACTAGTATTTAGCGTAAAATTTTGTCTTTTTGATGAAATATATTTATTAGATGTTAATTTTTGTCGCATGATACGATTTAGTTTGTCGTCTCATTTATTCGTGTCGTTTCGGTGGACGATTGTGCCCCCATATAACATAAATTGTATGCGATGATTTATTTCTGCCGTCGGATTGAAATTTAACAATCGCGACGTTTAATAGTGTCGGCCGTAAAGCAAAAAACATCAGCACTAATAGAGTAATAGCGATTCACGGTGTACTGCACAGTAATTAATACTTAATAACTGCCCAAATTTGTAGCATCGATACCATTTACACCGTACCTACATTAACGTAAAGGAAAAAATAGAAATACTAATCTTATTTTAGGCTTGAGGTTCAAAATTTACGGGTACCGAATTAGTAATATAAGCAATAAAAACGATTCGTTGTGTACTTACACAAATATAAGTACGGACACGCTGGAAATAGTCGGTTCGGTTCGCCTGTTGACGGTCACGTCCATGCGGAAAAAATCAGCACGGCACGATGCACGGCGGCCAACCATATACTTAAACAAAAATAAGTACGGACACGCTGGAAATAGTCTGTTCGGTTCCCCTGTTAACGGTCACGTCCATGCTGAAAAAATCAGCACGACGCGATGCACGGCGGCCGACCATATCGAAAATCTGTACTTTTTGGCTTTCACCAATTGGCAGATTCTTTAGGAGCGACAGTGGTACAGCACCGTACATTTGAATGCTGTACACCGCGAATCGTTACCATTACAACCACGTGAAATATAACAAATAGGATTGTACCACGTGTCTCTTTTCATTACATCAGATTTGGAACATGACAAAGCCAATCAAAACTCGAATCACTCAACGGCTCACGATCTTACACAAAAACAATCGACGATCAATTATCGTTGTCACCAGAGACGAATGCGACTAGAATGCATTTCCCTTTTAGGGTAACCTTCCATCAGGGGTTCCCAGTAATCGTACGGTTACGTTTACTTGCAGCAATATTTGTAACACCATTCCATCAGGTTGTGTCTGCGAGGCAAAAATTGCTTACGTGTTGGATTGCGATTGGTACCACGTAGGATCCTGTTGAGCTGGCCGAATATAATGAAAGATTTTAAAAGTACAAAATCTCAGCTGCGTATCTGTATGGGCGGACGCCCATTAAAATATCTACACCGCGCATCGTTATTAGTGTCAAAGTCACTAATTTGGGTTCTTAAAATTTTGATTTTTTTCCTCAAATAGAATACATGATTTTAATTTTTCCTTGACGTTAATTGAGGTACCGTACAAAATAGCATAAAGAACTAAAGTTCAATAATATCTAAATAGCGTGGTGTACGGTCAATGTCAGACCGTTCATAAATGTACTATTTCAAGTGAAAATTTTACAAAAAATGAATTAAATTGGACGCGTACGCATAGGAACGTGCGCTAAAAAAACGGGATTGGTCTGACACGTAAACTAGTCTGACATGTACGGATTTATAAATTTCTCTACGGTGTACGATTTTTTATACTTTGTACGGATACATATAATAATGTATATAATCGTACAGAAAATTTTCCATTTTTGCTGTTCCAAATTAGCGTTAACACTGAAATTAGAATAAACCTTTTTTTTTTTAATTTTCAAATTCTTAATTA
>JBBHKE010001763.1:0-107553 GCA_037447655.1 Zygnema cylindricum
CTCCTCTCCCTCTCTCTAGAGAAAGAGATACGGTTGTCGTCTATCAAGGTATATGCGCTGTGGCAGAAACATCTGTTAATTAATGCGATAATAATACGATAATAATACGATAATAATACAGTAATAATACGGTAATAATACGATATACATAATCACCTCAAACCCTAATTTTAAACTGTACAACCGACTGAACATCAAATTTGGCTAACTGATACTAAGTTCAATACACCGTGTCACAGTTGATGTTTTTTTCCACCTTCAGATCAACTTTTCTTCATGCATAAGTGTCCAAACCTAACTTAGAGACCAGCAATCGGAAGATGAGACTCTTAACTTTCCATCCCAACTGTCGGATTGATTATCTCATGAGCGTACATGGAGAAAAATGAGTTTTAACTTTGGAGCCCAAAAAAACGTAAACACTAATACCGACTGGTGGTCTCCAAATGAAAATCCAGACAATGTGTACACGGAGAAAAGTTGATTTTAAGGCAGAAAAATGCATTGCTGATAACGATGCACAGTGTACTGGTACAGATTCAAGAATCAACATAAAGATTCTTATAGTAAGCGGTTTAAGTTTAATCCAATAAGCACAGAAGAATTAATGTTGAACAGTGTCAACATTAGGGAAGCTGGAAAGTGTTGCAGGTTAACCGCATCAACTTATCGGTTTTTTGGAAGGATCAAGTTTGATTAAATGATGTCAACTTGTTGGGTAAAATGGCAATAATAATATCATACATGTGAGTTACTTAGAGAACAACAAAAAAAGCATCAAAAGCACATTGACAACGCTGCCAATAAAGATTAATTACGATTCAACATGAAAAAGAATGCAATATAAGGTACAACTACCAAAAAGATAATAATAACAACAACAACTAATCACTCACAAAATTACTGTGGTGATGGTGAAATACTGTGTAAATAAACTTTCCATGTTTATCCCATATTCCTATGCATATAAATGAAGATTTATGAGTCTTTATTTTTCACAAAGGTGGCAATTCATATTATACACACATGATAAACATGATATTTCCTTATTTAACAGTTCAATAGATATTATAGAAGCCGGAATACCAATAAGTAAAGTGAAGCTAAGTAAAAATCGTATTAGGACTTAAGTCTACGACAGAACAATAAGTACGTTGCTAAATTAGAGTCCAATAGTGTAACCCAAACTAATAATATTGTACCTGATATTGGGCCCGGCTGCGAAGAACCACTTGTGAGAATAGCAATCGAATCGTTAATTTCCTTCTCTGTAAGTCCCTCTGGTTCAGTTTCAGATTCAGGTTCGATTTCTTGAGGGCTGACCAATTCTTGAAGAACCGGAGAAGGTTCCTCTACTTCAGAATATGGAACATGAAGCTGAGACTCTTGAGTAGTCTGTGGTTCACAAATAAAATGGATTCAATCTCAGGTGAAAGAATTAAAATGGATTTGTGCAGGCGGGTATCTTATCCTATTAGCTAGTTTTTGCCAGATACATTTAACATATACATGTTGTTACATACATATATACGTACATGTCCCATATATATATGTGTGTGTGTGTGTGTGTGTGTGCATGTAGACACACATACACACACACATAGACACGTATATATTTTATGTACACATGTAGTGTACAAACATACAGTGTACAGATATACAGTGTACATATTTTTTTTTTAATGTCCAGAGGGAGCATCTAACAACCTCCTTAAAGAAGTATTCGCTAGTTTGCAGAGAAAAGCAATTGTTTTTTTTTTTTTCTCAGGACTGACCACAAGCACCTTCCAGCTAGATTTGTTCTGGACAGAAATTTGAGATAGATAATGACTATATGCAAACAAAGACCAGAAGTTTTTTCCGCGTGTTTAACCACACTTTTGGTTTCCAGAAGTCCCACGTGTTTAGCAATAGTACATTTACCAAAGTAATGGTGCTCTATTAATCTGCCTTATACTCAATTATTAAAGAGTTGGTGTACAAATTGCATTTTCTTTCACTGTGATTCTCCGGGTTTTTGGTTTGATTGACTCTGCTAGACGTGTAGTTGCATACTTTGGAAATTCTGAAATCCTTTTTTTCTCTATTCTGAAAGTTACGACCTTACCATAGCCAAATAGTCAAAATCTCTTCCCAAAAAATCAAAAACCGCTTTTTGAACTCACCTCTTCTTCGACTCGCAATCTTTTTTTAGGTCGTTCCCTCAGACCCAAATCTTCTGACAACTTCCTTGCTGTCTTTTTTCCAATAAGATATTTGGGTGGGACTTGTGAAACAAGACCGGCCAATGTAGCGTAAGACTGTGACGCCAGTTTTAACTCTCCTTCGCTGGGAGGTCGATCTCCCCTTAACCGATTCATTCCAGAAAGGACAAGTATAGCTTCCGCAAGCCAACCAGAAGCAACTTCTTGATCCGATGTTAAATCAGATAAGTGAATATCAAGAGTCGATTTTCTGTCCTTTCTATGAACAGTTTTGGGTACAGTGTTCAGAAGATTCGCAACTTTTATATCTCCATCCAATGTGTCAGTGAAACGATTGCCGGTTTCTTCGAATTTGATAAAGGACTCTGTTTTAATCTCTGGTAAACTTGTGTTTACCCCTTGTGTTTTATTTCCTGCGGTAGCTTTTGTCAAAGTGAGAAAATCATCTATTGCCGTGTTTGACCCGAAATTTACGCTTGGGACCTTCGCGTCCTCACTAATCTTTCCTATTGAAACTGAGTCAACCATTTGATGATCATCCTCAACTTCCATTGACTTTGTTGTCAAAATATTTCCTCCTCCACCTGGCCCAACTCCCATCAATTCACCTCTGTCTTCTTCTTTCTTTGTCTTGACACTCCCATCCAAAATTGGATCATGTACAGCCACAAGTTTCCCGTGTTTTTCTCCGATTCCACCTGAATTCTCAGTTACTCTTTTAATACTTATTCCATTTGTGCAATTTTCCTGGCGCATTTCTACTGCTGGAGCTTCTAATACTGAACCATTGCTAAAACCTCTAGCATCCTTGCTAAAAATTGGTTGACTTGATTTTTCAACTTCTGGTACTTCATGAGTTCCAGTTCCATCTTCACCTTCGAGCTCACTCCCATCCACATCCATGGCTACACTACTCCCTGTATGATCTCTGGGATGGGAAATTCCTTCAAAAGACTCGTCTTTTTCCTTTTTGACGCCATCAATTAACACAATTGGCTTCATTTCTTTCCCATTTTTTTGATCTGTCTCAGTTCTCTCTTCCCCTTTAACTGATCCCACTTTTGCAGAATGATCATCAAGAGGAGGTAAGTGCTCTTCTTGATTTGAACAGTTTTCCACATTTCCTATAATAGTCAAATTGCATTCCCCACCTTCTGTTGGTACCTCACCACTCAAAACATGATTTCCATTTAAGGTTTCTTGTCTCACATTATCATGTCTATTCTGTTCCATATTAGCTTTGATTGACTCTTCTGGATTCGTAATTTCTAACTTTCCTAACTCCTTTTTCACCATTAAAGAAGCATTGTCTTCCAACATCTTCTCCAAGGGAGAGGAGTCGATAACGGCTCCTCCAGCAACCAGTTCCTGAATTAAAGAGAGAACTAATTTTACATCTCTCATAAGTTCAGCATCTTGATTTTGATTTTGATTTTGATTTACCTTTTTCGACTGTAGAGTCTCGAGAGAAGTAGGAGCATCTGTTTCATGTATAGGCTTACTTGATTCTGATTTTGAAAATACATTGCTTTGGAAATGCTCTTCCATGTCTGTATAGGTTCCGGGGTTTGTCCAAGTTTTTTCGGAAACAGGGCAAACGAAAAACCTGCAGGAAATTGAGACAACCATGAGAAAGACAAAATGGAAAAATTGCGTAAACTAGAGGAAAGACAACAAAAGGACAAGGGTGCAAAAAAATGCGTACAGAAAAATAAGATAGGAAAGGAGAGAGAAGAGGAGGTATGTGTGTGTGAGAGAGAGAGAGAGAGAGAGAGGAGAGAGAGAGAGAGAGAGAGAGAGAGAGAGAGGTAAAGGGCGACAGAGGGAAAAAGAGGCAGGGGAGGAAAACTGCATAAGAAGCGAAGGAGGAAGGAAGAGGGAAAGAGCGAGAGAGAGGAAAAGAAAAAGAGAAGGAGAAAGGGCAAGGAAAGCTAGAGAAAGGGAGAAAGGGGAGAGAGAGAGGGAGAGGGGGAGAGAAAGGAGGAGCAAAAGGGAGAGAGAACGGGAGAGATGAAGTGAGAGAAAGAGAGGGCGCGAGGGAAAGGAAGGGGGAGTGGCACAGCAAAGATTGGCAGTCAGAGGGAGGGACTGGAAGTGACAATATTTAAATTTGAATTGGAAACGATTGAAGTGGAGCCAAAACGAAGCGGTTTTGGCTTCGAATGAAAGTCTCGGGAAAAGAGGGAAGGCAAACCTTATCGGTCGGGAGGAAGCTTTAAAACGAAGTGCCACGTGGAAGCTTCAGGACTCAGATAGATGTCACGTGGGAGAAAGCATTAGTGCAGCTAGGAATGGAGATGGCTGCCACGTGGCATCCTTTGCACAAAAGGAAAGGCGTGATTTAAAATGGAATACGGTTCAGTTTGAGTTCCACGGATTTTACTATTTTAGGGCATACTCTATGGTATAGTGCGCCTTTCATTGCCTTGTCTTCTGTAATGTTTTTCTGTAATATGACGGAATTATTACGAATCAAAATAGATTCAAATCGTAATTTCTACTCGAATGAAAAGTTGACGCGTGCGTCAGAAACATGATTCCGGGCTGACCTGAAAGTTTTACATGCGTAGACGTGAAAGGATGTAAAGTTGTAAACTTTTGGCTTCCAGCACATCACCAAACAAAGGACAGATCGAGGAACAAAAGGAAACCATTTTGAGCAATCGGAGTTTAGTTTTGGCAAATAAACCTTTTTTTTAATTTTTTTATGACTTCAGCTTTCTCCTTTACGTCTATTAAAGACATTTAATGAACACGTGGCGTAATATTATTGCCTACAAATACTTTTGGTCAGATTTTGTAGATTTTTTAGTCAACAAGATTGTACAGACAATTTTCCATATAATTTAGAAAGATACGATTTAAATACGAACTAAGGGGGCTAATTTGAGTAATAATTTCGCAGTTACTGTAGTATTGATTTTTTTACCAGCATGGGACTCAGCTCGTTTTTTAGAGTTTTAATGGTTCATGTATTTTATTATTTAGGATTGTAATTTGAGTGGGAATATCGCAACCGTTTGCAAAGGAGTTCACGACAGAGGTCGCAATCGGGTACCCGAATTCGTACCCGAACCGTACCCAGCCGGCCGCGTCGGATCCGGAATGGATTCGGGTGCCAAACCCCGGGGGCCGGCCCGATTCGGCCGGGTGATTCAAAAACAAAAAAACAAAAAACTCGGGTACGGCGAGATTCACGTACCCGACTGCGACCTCTGGTTGACGATGTTGGTTTTTCAGAGCATGAGCATTGACAGTACACCGTGAATCGCTATTAGCATTAACATATATTTAGTGTTAAAGAACAATTAGCGTGATTAACGCTAGTTGGGAATTTGGGGATTTTCGAGGAAATCAGTCACTCTAATTTGGTTTTTAGGGTTTTTTTATTCACTCTATTTAAGGATTAGGGTAAAAATTTAGGGGCGCCGAATTAGCATGATTAACGTTAATAGCGATTCGCAGTGTATCGGTTGTTTGTGAACGTCCGTACGTGGAAAGTGTCGTACACTTGAATATGGTAGCCGGAGTACGACACACGAAAAATGGCACATAAAGTTTGTAACCGCGGCGTATCAGAGAATTGGAAGTTTGCCGATATTAGTGGTCTGATCTATTCCGGTCAATCCATTCCATAAAAGAAAAAATGATTTTCTACTCAGAAGAAATTGCCATCGTTTTCTCAAATCTAACTGTTAGTGTTATTACTATTTACTCAAAAAAATGGTTCTATTACCTTCCCATAGCCTCATGGACGTCCTCCACACTCTGTTAGGTCGTGGGGCATTCGTCGCGAGTCCGGGCCCCCAACCCGCATTCAGGCTTCCCTCCCTATATCTGTCGGGGGGTTGGGTCTATTACTGACTGCTCGTGTTGCTCCCGCTGCCTTTTTGGGAAATTGGTGCCTTATTGCCTCTACCCTTGTTTCCCGTTTTTTGGCTGGGGACACCCCTGTTCTAGCTACTGTGGTCCCCCGCGTTTTAGACGGTGTGCTAGCATTCCAGCGGACTCTATTGGACGCGTCACGTTCTCTTCCTCCCCATGCCCTAGCGGATGTGCCGATTTTCTCCACCTTGGTTACCACATCTGCTGAGCGTGTCCAGGAATCAATTTCCAATCGGGTTGTCGCCGCCATTAAATCTGACCTTCTCAATGCGCTTCCCTCTGATTCTTCGCATGCCCGTCTTCTCTCTTGTGGTGGACCAGGTTCTGGATCTTAGCTTTTGGCTACACCTATTTTGTCCACTCTCCGATTCTCACCTGCTCAATTCACCACCGCCCTCCGATTTCCCCTTGGCCTCCCCCATCCTCCTTTACTTGGCTCTCTTTTTTGTGCATGTGGTCGTGTTTTGGGGCCCGACGGTGTCCATCTGCTTCGTTGCTCCCATGGGGGGGATTTGATCCAGACGCACGACAGTATTCGCGACGTTGTTGCCTCTATCGCTTCGGAGGGGGGCTTTTCTGTGCGTCGGGAGGTTTCTCACATTATTCCATCACGTTGGGTCGATGTTGTTTTGCTTGATGGTGCCCGGGGTTTGTCCAAGTTTTTTCGGAAACAGGGCAAACGAAAAACCTGCAGGAAATTGAGACAACCATGAGAAAGACAAAATGGAAAAATTGCGTAAACTAGAGGAAAGACAACAAAAGGACAAGGGTGCAAAAAAATGCGTACAGAAAAATAAGATAGGAAAGGAGAGAGAAGAGGAGGTATGTGTGTGTGAGAGAGAGAGATAGAGAGTGAGGCAGAGAGAGAGAGAGAGAAAGTGTGGCAAAGAGAGAGAGAGAGAGAGAGAGAGAGAGAGAGAGAGAGAGAGAGAGAGAGGTAAAGGGCGACAGAGGGAAAAAGAGGCAGGGGAGGAAAACTGCATAAGAAGCGAAGGAGGAAGGAAGAGGGAAAGAGCGAGAGAGAGGAAAAGAAAAAGAGAAGGAGAAAGGGCAAGGAAAGCTAGAGAAAGGGAGAAAGGGGAGAGAGAGAGGGAGAGGGGGAGAGAAAGGAAGAGCAAAAGGGAGAGAGAACGGGAGAGATGAAGTGAGAGAAAGAGAGGGCGCGAGGGAAAGGAAGGGGGAGTGGCACAGCAAAGATTGGCAGTCAGAGGGAGGGACTGGAAGTGACAATATTTAAATTTGAATTGGAAACGATTGAAGTGGAGCCAAAACGAAGCGATTTTGGCTTCGAATGAAAGTCTCGGGAAAAGAGGGAAGACAAACCTTTTCGGTCGGGAGGAAGCTTTAAAATGAAGTGCCACGTGGAAGCTTCAGGACTCAGATAGATGTCACGTGGGAGAAAGCATTAGTGCAGCTAGGAATGGAGATGGCTGCCACGTGGCATCCTTTGCACAAAAGGAAAGGCGTGATTTAAAATGGAATACGGTTCAGTTTGAGTTCCACGGATTTTACTATTTTAGGGCATACTCTATGGTATAGTGCGCCTTTCATTGCCTTGTCTTCTGTAATGTTTTTCTGTAATATGACGGAATTATTACGAATCAAAATAGATTCAAATCGTAATTTCTACTCGAATGAAAAGTTGACGCGTGCGTCAGAAACATGATTCCGGGCTGACCTGAAAGTTTTACATGCGTAGACGTGAAAGGATGTAAAGTTGTAAACTTTTGGCTTCCAGCACATCACCAAACAAAGGACAGATCGAGGAACAAAAGGAAACCATTTTGTAGTGTTGGGTATCGGGTAAATTAATATCGCGATGGTTTCAATATTCGATATATCGAATTTTAATCCAGCAGACTTCTCGATATATCGTACCGAGACCAGCATAAGCCATCGCGATATATAGTATTCTTTAAAATTGATATTTTAATATTTTATATAATATGTTATTTTAGCGAAAAAGACAAATTGTCTGATACGCCACGTACGACGTGATTTTCGTTGCGTGACTTAAAGGTAGACGCCGCAAATTGTAACCGACAAAAAAGTACTAAGGGTGAACTTCCATTAGAGGAAAAGTGGGGTTGTTTACTGGATGCCGTACGAATTCGTACATATTCGTACTATATTTTTTTTTTATCAGACGAAACATGACGAAACATGTCTACTGGATGGCTCCAATATTATAGGCGTAAATTTCGACCGTTGGATTTTTCACTTTTTTAGATTCGCGAAGCAATCACGCACATCGTCCAGTGTGAAGAGACTCTCCTCGGGAGGAGAGTTTCTTCACACTGGTCGCGTACCATTGGTACACGTGAAAATTAGAAAAAAAATCCACCACGAACAGGCAATGTGAATCGAACACGTCGTACACGCCATGTGCCTTCCGCCACCGTGTATGAAGGTCGACCGAAATATCTTCGCACGCTCCTTCTGACATCCGCTGGCCTTAAAAGTTTGCGGCGCCTTTTTGACATTCCGTTCCGAAATTTTGATTTTCAATTTCAAAATTAGAATCTGGTCGCAAAGTTTTCGTACGAGTCATTAACTACCTCCACCCGTACAAATATTACGTACAGATTTTCAGCTTTAAGAATATTTTTAGATTTTAAGAATCTGAAAACTAGCGTACGTGGCGCCAATCATAATTGAGAAACGATGTCTACTGGCACGACATAATGGAAGGCCGTGCCAGTAAACATCAGAAATAGACGTATCCGCATGTTTACTGGGACCGCCTAATGGAGAACAGGCCTAACTGTAATTCATATAATTACTTATTTAGTACGTAGAGAACTTCACATACGAAAAGTTCACGCTAATTTAGTCAAAGTATAATCTGAAAAAAAACAAATTGCTGACTCATTTATATTATTATTAATTAACTTTTGAAGTGTACAAAATGTGAATTTTTACTATTATTTTTATTCATTATTTTTTGAAGTGTACAAAATGTGAATTTTTATTATTATTTTTATTAATTATTTTTTGAAGTGTACAAAATGTGAATTTCTATTCTTATTTTTAAGGTTTATTGTTTGAAGTGTACATATGTGAAAGTTTATTATTATTTTTATTAATTTGGAGTAGCAGTAGCTACAACTACCAGCTGCCGTAGCACTAGTAGCAGCGGTAGTACTAGCTGCAGTAGCAAGAATAGTTATAATTTTTCAAAAAAAGGCCTCGATATATCGGCTATAGGATATATTGGCGATATATCGCGATATTTAGCTTTTCGATGTATCGAAGCGATATATCGATTACCGGGTACCTGAAATTTGATGCATATCAAATATCGGCAAATGGTCCTTGATACCCAACACTACAGTACCATTTTGAGCAATCGGAGTTTTGTTTCGGCAAATTAACCTTTTTTTTAT
The DNA here is from genome assembly GCA_037447655.1 of Zygnema cylindricum. NCBI lineage: Eukaryota > Viridiplantae > Streptophyta > Zygnematophyceae > Zygnematales > Zygnemataceae > Zygnema > Zygnema cylindricum. The sequence goes on from JBBHKE010001763.1 coordinate 9,476, forward strand.
TTTTTTATGACTTCAACAATCCTTTACGTCTATTAAAGACATTTATTGAACACGTGTCGTACTATTATTGCCTACAGACACTTTTGGTCAGATTTTGTAGATTTTTTAATTAATAAGATTGTACAGACAATTTTCCATATAATTTAGAAAGGTATCGAATTAAATACGAACTAAGGGCCTAATTTGAGTAATAATTTCGCAGTTAATATTGATTTTTTTACCAGCATGGGACTCAGCTCGTTTTTTTAAGTTTTAATTATTCAAGTGTTTTATTATTTAGGATTGTAATTTGAGGGGGAATATCGCAATCGTTTGCAAAGGAGTTCACGACAGAGGTCGCAATCGGGTACCCGAATCCGTACCCGATCCGTGCCTGGGCCGGCCGCGTCGGATCCGGAACGGATTCGGGTGCCAAATTTTGGGGGCTGGCCCGATTCGGCCGGGTAATTCAAAAGCAAAAAAAAAAAAAAAACTCGGGTACGGCGAGCTTCGCGTACCTGATTGCGACTTCTGGACTAGTCAGAGGTCGCAAACGGTTAACCGAAACCGTAACCGACCGTTAACCAACCGCCCGCGTCGGATCCGGAATGGATTTGGGTGCCAAATTTGGGGGGCCGGGCGGATTCGGGCGTTTGATTCACAGAAAAAAAAAACGGTTACGGTCGGGTAAGCAAAAACGAAAAAAATTGAAAGTTCTGTACTATCCATACTATCCAACATTATTGTACTTTGTACTCTTAGTATCGTGGAAGGTATAAGGGAAATGTGCCATTAATTTTGTACTTATTCGGGTACGGGCGGGTACGGGTAGTCGCGAGAAATCGAGTTTCGGTTAGCTTTTATTTTCGTAAACGCGTTTCGGGTAACGGTTAACAATTTTGGAGCGTGACAAAACCCGGTCAGGCGTCGGGTACTCAGATTTTGAAAAAAAAAAACGGTCGGTTTCGGTTATCTAAAATTTTGACTTTTGCGACCTCTGACTCTAGGTCACAATGTTGGTTTTTTCAAAGCATGAGAATTGACAGTATTGGTTGTTTGTGAACGTCCGTACGTAGAAAGTGTCGAATATCGTAGCCTGAGTACGGCACACGATAAATGGCACGTAAAGTTTGTAACCGTGGCGTATCGGGGAAACAGAAGTTTGCCGATATTATTCGTCTGATCTATGCCGGTCAATCCGTTATATAATAGAAAAAATAGTTTCTACTCGAGGGAATTGCCTTCGTTTTCTCAAATCTAATTGTTAGTGTTATTACTATTTACTCAAAGAAATGGTTCTATACCTTCCCATAAAGTTGGCTGCAAGAAAGACTGCTTTGATTGCAAGCGTCAGTGGTCTTTAAAAATAATTTAAAATTGTAAAGCAAATGAAGTGTAAATAAGAAGAACAGCTTGTACTAAAGTATCTTGCGCAAGTGTTCACACTATTAGGAGACTAGGGCGAGCATTTGACCAACAAATATTGGAGTGTTTCGTGTGAACAGTCAAATGTCCCACAAATGTGTGCTCACGGCATAGTTCAAATGTACAAAAACGATTAGGTTCATCTTCAAATCTTTCTGGGTAGTTTCATTTTCTGTTCTAATACGTTGTTTAAACAGCGAAATATAGACAGACATAAAACAGACTGGTTTGTTTTTGGTAAAGTTAAAAATACATGTGTGAGTTAATAATTAATTTAAATTATTTTGGTATCAAACGATTACCGAATTTTGGTTTGCGCGACTTAGAGACAATACACTTACTTTGGAAAAAAACTCTTCAACGATTGACGAAATCTCGAACCAAAGTTGACCCTTAATCATTTGTCGTCCCCTTTGCAAGAAAAAATATCTTATTTTTCTCTTTACTTATTAAAAAAGCTTAAACGAAAGGAAAAAACTAACAGCCTAGGAGCGCAAACAAACAAGTTATGCTTTAGTCAAAAAAAAAAATTAGGCATAAAGTTCAAAAAAAAAAACGCCTTTGGGGGTGTACCGATAAATAATCAAAAGCAATAAACAATCAAAATTGATAAACAACCAAAACTGATAAACAAACATGATCCATTTTATGGACCACACCATTTGACGCGACTAAATGTACACTTCGGACTATTCTCATTTTTTTTATCTTTGCTAAAGTCTAAATGCCCAACTGAGGCATGAACAGCGTCCTCCCAATCTACACAAGATACACAATAATTAAAACCAACGAACTCTTCGAGTAAAAGGCAAAACCTCTATTTTGGAGCAAAACCTTGTTTGTAACGGAGGGTAAAAAATATAAAAACTCTCCAAAGAAGCGACGATGTGTGGTGGTTTACGAGAATTAAAACCTGATTTTCCTTCGAGGTGGGACAAAAGTGTAAGCTTCATAATTAATGGGAGCCCCAAATTGTGCAATTTTGGTAAAGGTTGTGATCAAATCCACCTGCCAGAAAATACTTCAGCCAGGTTAAGTGACAGAAAAAGACAAAAAAAAAAAGGTAAACCAAAAAGAAAAAACAAAAAACTCATACCGAGACTGTTAATGACGAAAGACGGAGTTTTCCTGGAAAATATTTCAGACAGGTAACTGACTAAAAAACTAAAAAAAAGATAAAATCGAACCGTCAAACCAAAATAAAATATCAGACTGTCAAATGATAGAAAATAGAGTCTCGCACTATAGTAACACCCTGTATGCAGGAATTCTCAGGTGCCCAGTATTCATATTACATTTAAATTCAAGAAATTTGCCCTGATGTTGAGAGTGAACCATACAGTTTTCAGGGTGAACCGTATATAAATTTACCCGAAAAAACTGTACGAGTCGAACGATTCACCCTCAAAACGGAAGTAAAACGAGAGTAAAACTTTGACAATGTCCTGTCAGTGAAAATTGGATGCGTGAAATTGTCCATACCATGGTGTTCACCTAAACTTTAACGGTGAAAAGCTCGTCCAAAAGAGTTCCTTTCAATTTTCCGCCAAAATAAGCACCTTTGAGAATACATTTTTCTAATTTCCTCGATGCAGGAGATTTTATCTACAAACAATAGGTTTAATGTGGAAAACCAATTGGAAATTGCTACCCCGTACTATACACATACTATATGGGTTGTCCCAATTCATCCCGCACATTAAACCTATGCTACAAACTGATTCCTAAATAAAGAGCCTGTGGAAAATAAAAAGAACTCAAAACCCATACTTTCTTCCAATTTCCAAATTATAGCACATTACCGCTTGTGTCACAATGACCAACGACTTTATCTATGGTTTGGCGAAAAGACGCCGATGCCACACAAAATTGGTGAAATTTGCGAATTCACAGGGGGGAATAAGGAACAGTAAGGGGAATATGAGCAATTCCTGGAAAATCAAAAATAATTGCTCCAGTTTTGATTTTCTGCACGAATGCACTGGCATGAATTTGTGCAAGTGATACATCGGTACTTTACACTAATGTGTTTACGCGGGCTATCGCCATACTAACACCAGAACTTATCACTAACCAATAATCTACCTTACCAGTCGTTGAATATTCCAGTTTCATCAGACAACCAACGAGCAAAACCAGCTACCGTACTTTCACAACTCATTGTGTGAATTGTTCTGTCGGTTCAACTTCCTTATCTTTATTGACGAGGTTGGTGGGATCAATTTTAGGGATAGTTCCATGAGTAACTTACCTCATAGTCAGTTTGAGAAATAGATTCCCTACTTTTCTGGTATTTCTGGACAAAGGGAGCAGCGTCGGAATCTTTTGCCAGCTTCTCTTCAATGGCCAAAATATCCCGGTCGAGGAAAGCTGAAAGTACGACTAACTGTTATGCAATACGCAAAACCAAAGACAATAAATGAGTCAGAATGGTAAGAGACCAAGAAAAACATGGTCGTACCTACTAAATGTAATAAATGCACGAGGTAAGAAAAACACCGAATGAAGAATGTCAGCAAAAGGAGAACTTCCATCTGTTGTTTGGTCCTCAGACTAGAAGAGCAACAAAGGGTTTTCTTTCCCCCTATTATTGTTGGACAAGAACATCGTTTTATTTGCCTTAAAATTACAAGTTAGGCATTTTACTCATTAAACTTGGTCATGTTGTCGCATCTCCAAGAACTTCTTGTGAAGATAGACTACTAAAGACGACAAAATCAACAGATGAAGATAATGCGAGAGCTAATTAAAATGGATACACCGGCTAAGAAAAGAAGGACAAATTTTACAGAATAAAAACAGCCAGATAGGGCGAGTATATATGCATCATGGAGAAAAAAGACAACAAACACACCTGTCTGGGCTTCAAACCATATGGTGCAAGTTTTGCCTTCCATTCCTCCACTGAAGTGGACGACCAATCGGGAACTCTCCCGGCTTGATCCGCCTCAGTAGCGTCAGCACGACCAAATTGTTTATCAAAGAAACCCCACTGGTGAAAAAAGAAAAAGGAAAAAAGATAAGGGGTAACGATGAGAGTAGCAATTTAGCCCGACATGTAAATCTTATCCACCAAGCGACATTTTCCCTTATGCGGAAGCCTCCCATTCAGTGCGCTTTTATACAACCAGGTAACCTTCACATCCACTCCTTTAAAGACCGGCGAATAAAACCTATGGGACAGGAAAAAGACTCTTGCTTGAAGGTTCTTTGGAAACCGGAAAAGGGAAAGAAATATAGAAACCTGTGAGAAAACAAATGAAACCAAATACAACAAAAACAAAAATGAAAAAATTCTGCAATACCTGCGAGGACGAGCCAAAAGCGAAATTAAGTTGTCGTCCTTTTGCCTCGTCACCACCAGCCTTTCGAATTGCCGCTTCTAAATACATGCGCTTTACAGCAGCTTGACCTGCATGGATTTATGGAGGCAAGTGAAAGTTTTTTTTTTACTATTATCAGATGCGAGTAAATGCATACGCTTTCCAGCATGAAATTATGGAGGCAAGTGAAAAGCTTTTCTCTTCTTTTTCTGATCAGATGAGAAGAAAAGTTGTGATAGACATATGCAAGTTGCCTTCTGTTTCCGCGACAATTTCAAGTTTAGACTGTGAACAATCTCACGCTTAATATCCAAGAAGGCAGTTTCACCACTCCATGACCGTACTTCATGTCCTCAAAAAAAATGTTTTACATCAGTCTTTTAAATTGTCGTCAACAAATCCATGTTAAAGACTTGAAGTTGTCCAAGTTACTCTAGTACTTCATTTTATAGACAAGCCGAAATGTATCACATGCCATCAATACAAAAAAAAACCATGTAAAATAGTTCCACATGTCAATCAAATGCGAATGATTAACCAGAAATATGGTTTCCAAACATAAGAGCATCAACTTACATTACTCAAACGTCCTCCACTTCTCACTTGTCCTCCTTAATTACAACATGACTAGGAAAAACATTGCATGATCAAGACCTGCTTTATAAACAAGAATGGTTACATATCAAGATTTATTACGAGTATCGCATATAGAGATTGAAATTGGGACAATGAGATTCTCACCTCCAAATTGAATAATATCTGCCCAAGAAATCGGTCCTCCCTTTGCCCCCTCATCGATATCTGCTTTCACACTTCCAAGCAGTTTGACAGCCTTCTCAAGGCCCTTATTTTCTGGGCGTTCAAGCTCCTCACTGTCACAAAGAGACAAAACATAGAAACGTCTTATTTAAGTGACATGTTTCAGAAAATTTGGTGGTAACAATTATTACTGCAAGACAGATCCTTGTTTTTCAAGTAAAGCAGGAAAAGTAAACTAACAGAAGTCGACATGGAAACTGGAAATATGGAATCGTCTATTTATGAAAGACATTAGGATGGTTTTTGAAGCCTTAGAATTCTCGAAACCATATAAAAAAAAATAAGTCCAAGGAAAACCGTTTTCCCCCATTCAAGGGTGGAGATGTGAATTCTTTATCTTACCTGAAATGGATAGAGCCATTTGCGCCTCCAGAACTGGATGCCTGTAAGGCAACACAAAAAGAAACAAATCAATCAATCAGATAAAAATGAAAAATCGCCTGTTACACAAAACGATTCAATGTGCTTTTTGTCAAAACAAGTATTGACCACAAACAAAAACATTGCAAACAAACAAACAAACTTGGCAAAGTACAACAAATTACGCAACTTTAAAGGTTCAACACACTACACTAGCCACCGTTTTTGGAGTTAGTGAATTATTTGCGTTAACACGTTATTAGGATTAACCACGCTAAATTATGTTTTAATCGTGGCTCTCTATGGACCACTTAACTGATTAGTGTTATTAACACTGATTATGATTTTTTGACAAAAAGACACTCCCTCCACTAGAGTGTTTAACTCTAATGGCAGTGAATGATGTACCAATTAGAATTGCGTCTGACTGAATAATCTGCATGTGTAAAAGACTTAATTTTTTCAAAAAACTGGCATGAGCATAAGCAATTAGAACTGCTTCTCACAGGATAATGTGTATATGCAAAAGTACCTATATATTTTGAATTTTAAAAAAACTGACCTTGTCGTAAGTAAGGGCATCGTTAAGAGCTAGGCGAAGCAACTCTGGAACGAGCTCACTGTTTTCCTGAAGCCAAGAAGTAGGCTGCGACGAGTCAGTTGACAGAAAAATAAAGATAGAAAAGCTGTCCATCATGCTCATATTTGCATACTTTAGAATGCTGAATACTACAAAAGCTTAGTTTATTTTAACTTTCTGGTTATGCCAGATGGGTTACCAACAACTATTAAACTTGTTTTTTGCACTGCCATTCAGATGCCACAGGTCCCTCTCCTTCTAGCATATACTATAATCCATACTAAAAACACTACATACTATAAGATACTATACTATACATGCTCTTACACTAAAAACATATACTACACTAAAATATATAACATAAAAAATATAAAACGAAGTAATATGCAGTTAATGTTTACATCGTGCCACTCAAGGTTCTTAGTAAATATTTTTGTGTATAGAAATAAATACAGTTGACACCCTTCAGTTTTCTGTGACTTGGCAAAGCTAGCGGAAAAGAACTTCCAGAATACCAGAAAGTAACAAACTTCTCTTTGAAACTTGACAGTTAAGCTCTGTAGCTTTACAGCAGCAAAAAGAAACTTGATAATTACATGAATCAGTTTTGCCAGGCTGTTCTCGGACTAGAAAGGCCATCTTAATGAAAAAAAAAAAGCAATTTAAAATTTGCACTTTGTTCTTGCTAAAAGAGAAACACCAGAGTGACAGAAAACTGTTACGCATGATTTTTCATTTGATTAGCAACTGGCAAAATGTATGAAAAAAAAATCATTTTCCCAGTCGAATTAGCATTTTTTGAAAGATACAGAGAGAGAACGAAAGAAAGAGTGAAAAAGTGAGAGAAAAAGAGAGAGAAAAGAGAGAGAAATAAAAAGGAAAGAGAGAGAGGGAGAGAGAAAGGGAGAGAAAGATAGTAAAGAGAGATAGTAAAGAGAGTGAAATTTGTTGCCCCACCTTAACCGCAACCTTGAGCTTGTCTTGAACGAGTGCTGTATTCAGACAAACAAAATACATTTTCATAAACCGAAATTATTGAACTTATCTCGACAGAGAAAATCACCCGTTCAGTTTCTGCCATGGGATCTAAAGAGCCTTAATTGACTCGTCTTGTGCAAATATAGACCAGAAAGACTGCCCAATAAAAAAAAAAGGCAGAAAAACAGACTAACAACGAGCAGAAAAAAAAGGAAACGAAGTGAAAAAAAAAGTTAAAAAGATCTGTGAAAACAAAGGGGGTCACAGAAAACTAAAATTGACAGAAATAAAGACATGGATGGAGTAAAAAAAAAGAAATGTGGCAGAGAAAAAGAAACGAGTGCAGAAAAAAAGGCACAAAAACATGTAGAAAAAAACACGAAAATAAAAAACTGCTGTAGAAGAGAAATATGGTCCCCATCTAAAAATAGCTCGAAACTACTAAGACTCATAAAATTCCAATTTTTAAAAAGCATAAAAACAACAAATAAAGTGTGTGAAAGTAACTCACTCAAGAAATCACCCCTTTGGATCCTTTGAATGAGATCTGCCGCATTAGCGTCACCTGTGAGAGAGAGACTCCCAAAAGTACCCTGCAAAAATATGCAAAAAAAATAAAGGCGACTAATATGTACAGAAGGGAGTACATATACAAAGAGAAAACGGGCAAAGAGAGGGGGTGGAGGGGAAGGGAGAAGGCGGGTAGGAGGTAAGGAGTAGGGAGAGGCAGAGGGAGAGGGAGAGAGTGTAGAGCCCAGACGGTAAGGAGGGACAGAGGAACGGTTAAATTAAGCCAAATTTTCAGCGATCAAGACAAAAAATGGCGTCAACAATATTATCCTTGCCCGTAGATCAAACGGTAAGGTGTTGGTAAGCAAACTATACTATCCATCGGCCACTAATTTGGTCACAGCTTTTTATAACCAAAAATAACTAAAGTGTTAAGAACACCGTTTAAAGGAGTGGACTACAGTGCACAAAGTCTCCCTACACTAAACGAATGATCCCTTTACGCTAGTAGCATTGGGCACTGTAGCTTGAAAACAATAGAGGAATAATGGAGAATTATCATCTAAAGATAAGAAGGGATGTGGTTAGAGGTAATCAGTTACACCATGACCTGAGCGGCTAACTTGTTCAAACCCTTGAGAGCCAAATGTACTTGATACTATATCCACGAAAGGAAAGCTTGCAAACAAGAAAAATCTACTGAATCTAAGAAATCACAATGATTAACAAAAATAGTCTACTAGTTTTACAAATGTTTACAAACCACTAGACCAAAAGAAACAAAACAAACAAAAAAATATGAAAGCAGCTTGAACTAGCAACTGCAAAGTAACTAGTTGTTGTTGTAACTGCAAAGTAACTAGTTGTTGTTGTAACTGCAAAGTTATTAAAAAAAGAGCGATGCGCAAATTACATTTTTTACAACATTCATACAGCATTTTTTCTCAAACTTGGCTTTATACAACAGAAATTGGAGTAGACTAAAATTTCTCATTCTACTCTAACAAGTGGTGCTTGTTAAATTTTGCATTTGATGCAATCAGAAAGTCAAAGGTTGTACTCACCACAGCACTCAGTCCCGCCAATGAAATGAGAGTGTGCCTTCTGGTTGTGTTTCCTATTTGGTCCTCATTATTGATTGAAGACAGATCACTTTGACAACGAATGCCTTTCTGCGATCCAATCAAGAAAAGGGTCACCACTTCGTAAATTGACTATATGCGATCATATGAATAAGCAATAAAAGACGATAAAACTTGAAATGCTTTGTCCTTTTCTTTGTCATTTTCCATAGTGAAGAGTATGATCTATACTGTATTGAACTCGGTAGAACTTTGAATACTTAAATATTTTACACGGGTTTGTCTCCTTCTAATGTGAAATAGTTTCTAAAATACCCACAGAGCTGAAATGAAGCCAGGGTAAGTGAATGCTTTGTCAAAATTGACAAAACTAAATTAATTCCGAATCCATTCTCATCTTTTTACAAGTTATTTGTGATATGTGCTAGCAGAAAGGACAGTGAAGAGTATTTCCTCAGTTTGTAACACTAAAACCACCACAGTTGACTGTCAAGTTAAGAAACTAAACAAGCATTTAGAGGATATTTTAGCTAATGAAGTGAAAAAAGATCAAGACTGGGATCTGGAATGTTCGTGTGACTCGTAGTTGACATTTCCAAAAAACAACAAAAAAATAACATAATAGAATAAGAAATGGATTAGTTGTATATATCACTCAAACTAAATGCTTTCAGATGCAAAGGATTTTTTTTCCTTTTATTTTCCATTTTGTTTTTTTTTCCCTTCTCTTTTTCCCCGGCCATTTCATCTAAATAAATAAAAGAAAGTCAAGCAATATCAGCTTCCAAACGTTAATCGAAGGAATCTTTCCACACAGCATTATTAACAACCTAGCTGACGCTTTATGAAAAAAATCTACTACATTACACGTCAAAATAGGGATTAAAGCTATTAAAATCTCAGAAAAAAAAAATGTTATTTAAAAAAGAAAAAGGTGTAAGCTTAAAATGACTAACCAAAGTCCTGTGTCCTGAATGCATAGAAGGTTTGACATGAGCTTGTCCAGAGGACAGAGTTGAAAGAGTTGTCCTAGAAGCTGCCAGACTGGCACCGACAAAGGAGGTGGTAATGCTGGCAGCCATGGCTGATTCTGCTGGTCAGCTCCTTGTACCAGTCTATCCAACATCCACTACAGTACAATACTGGACTTCAAAGTTCAAAACTTAAAAGTTCAAACTGGGGAGGAGCTCGACGAAAAAAGTAACCAGTGGAGTGGCAGGATTGCGGCGAGTCTCCATAGGAGAAAATCTAGTTGCACCATACTGGATTTGTCCAGCGTGGCGTGACATGAATGGCCTGTTAGATTTAGTATCGTTGTAGCTCTGCTCCATAGACGGTACGGTCATAGGATTTCTGAACTGGCTGTTAAACAATGGGCACAGAGTTTCGGTGGCATTTCCGTGATAGTGTAAAGTACAAATCATAGACGACGGAAGACTTTACTGTCGATAAGGAGCAGTAAGGTTTAGTACTGTACTGTACTGTACTGTTCAGTCTTGTAGTTGTGCTGTTCTAATAAAGTTTTTCGATGGTGTATACCGAAAAGGGGAATACTTTTCTGCAAAACTTGCGATGGAAAAACCATCAAAGGTACATAAGGGATAAAAAAAAAACATTTAAAGACTACATTTAAAACAATAACTTTTTGGCCCCGCAGGGGTGCCGAAGTCGTCTAACTCGCCCGTATTCTCCGCGCGACCGTATGTTTAGGGTTTATTTTATCTGTTTTTGTTTTTTTTTTTTTTTAAACAACCCTAAACATAAAACCCTATTTCACATACCCGATCCCAAGAGGTACAGTACCGAAGGTCAGTACGAGGTGCCGAAGGTCCCCACACTTGAATGGAGGCTTGTTCAGTTGTTCGATACCCATACTGTACTGTACAGTACAAAGCGTTGATATCCAATTCGTACGGATTTCAATTTTTTTACGAAAACTACGTAATATTCGTCCTTTTCATACTTTTCGTAAAATTCGTGTAAATTCTCTGTACGGCCATGTACAAAAACGTACGGAAAGCGTAATCTTAGAAAATCCTTAAAAATATTAAAAAGTACGGAAATTTAACAGAAATGTCCGAGTATGAAAATGTGCCCTAACAAACCTAACAGTACGGAATATCTAAGCAAGCCATACTGAAATAAAAGGAGCGTACGGCAATGTACCTTGGAAACCCTAAAAATCCCCTAAATAACCCTAAAATGTACGAACATAGACGGACACTGTACGTCTGTGTAAAAATAATGTACGGGTACAAAGCAGGGTACGCATTTTATTAACTTTTCAAAAGCGTTTGATGCGTACCGTACGTAGTATTCGTTAGTTTATACCGTGCGTAATATGCGCACGGGACATTGATGATCGGAATGCTCATAAATATGTACGGAGAATCTTCGCTAGGAACAAAGTTACAAGATTAAAGTTTCAGTTACATGGGAAAGTGCCCTAACATCTCTAAACAACTGAAATCTATCCAGATGGCTGAAACGAGGGCTTCTTTTTACAAAAATGCATGAGAAATGACTCATGAACGGCAAACCCTTCGTTCGAAGTATTATTGTTATTTTCTTTAACAACGCAAAAATGTTTCAAGTTTCAACGGCAATAAGTGCATATTTAAAATACCGTAGCGTGTAGGTCCATACTACAAAAGTAAAAATATTAAAATAGACAATGTTGTCATGGACGTTGTACATGGTAACAATATTGTCATGTTCACTCCTTATTTCGTGGGAGTGATCTGAACCGTCCGCTGTATCATTTGGAGAGCGGAAAATTCCGTGTTTCATACAGACCTAGGGTACTTTCGCATGTAACCGAAGCTTAGTCTTGTTACTTTGTTTTTTAGAGAAGATTCTCGTACATCTTTCAGAGCATTCGTATGTAAAAAAATGAAATCGTAACTTTAGATTGTAACGGATGTAGACGTGGGTGTAATTTGTGACGATTGTAGACGCGTACAAAACTCCTGACAATTGATAACGTTTACAAATTAGAGACGGTTGTAGACTTCTAGCTACTTGTGACATTGTAGATGTTTAGGGTTCGTGACATTTTGACGTCACGCGTACTTATGATAGCGTCGACGTCACAAATTCCAAAACATTCCAACGTTTACATAATAGAGACGGTTGTAGACTTCTAGCTACTTGTGACATTGTAGATGTTTAGGGTTCGTGACATTTTGACGTCACGCGTACTTATGATAGCGTCGACGTCTCAAATTCCAAAACATTCCACCATGGTTTTCCGATTTTGTTTTTTCGTCCATTCTCACTCTACTTGACACCAAAATATGCTAAAAGACAGCCAAAATAAATATTTTTTACAGATCTTTCATTTGATACCTTTCTTGCCTTTTTCCATTGCAAGAATTGTGAGATAGACGCGTTAGTGGGAGAAGGAGAGAGAGAGAGGCGCTTTCACGGACTTCGCTTTTGCAAAATGGCGTCCGTTGGTCGAAACCTCCTCCACGGCCCCTGTACGTAAAAAAGCGCACGGAAAAAAGTCACGCACAGGCTGGAAACGTGCGGTGGGAATTTTTTTTGGTACTCCGCGCTCAAAAAATGTAAAAAACTTACGGCACGTGCGACAGCATCTGCCTATTCGTTTAACGCGTGGAACTTTATTTAAAATCACGTCGCGAGGTGATTTTATATAAAGTTTGAAGATGAACTGGAAGGACGCGAAATTGGGTCGAAATGCGCTAAATGACAAACTGCTTCGCGCAAGACACAAATTGTAATACATTTAAAGTTGTAAGGTAACGCAACTTGTACGGTATCAATTTCATTTTTTTGGTACGGCTGCGGAATTTTCTCGTTTTTTTCTAAGTTATGGAGGAAAACGACAGAAAATAACTGTAACTTTAGCACATGCGAAAGTACCCTTAAACTATAATACTTTTCTCCTCTTTCGGCGAAACTACAGTAACTGTACTTTACAGTACATCCCTCTTCCACTCTTCCAGTTCTTCAAAATTAAATAGTTATTTTGTAACTCATTTTCCCTCCAATTTTTTTCCCGCGTTCAATCGTAATGTGTGACCTACTCCTCCGGATTTAAAACTTTTGACCTTACCTTTGTTCATCATCTAGTCATAACATAAAAAAAAACTTGAGCATGCTCAAACGTTTCTGTTGTGCAACTGCAGAAAATTAGGGTTTGCAATTTACTAAAGTTAATCTCGCACTAAATGGCTCGAGGACGCTGGTTTTATAATAGGAAGAGTTATTCGTCGGAGGAGGAGTCAGAAGGAGAAGAAGAGAGGAAGGAAAGCTCTTCAGAAGAAGTAGAGAACGGACAGACAGATGAAAGTCTCATTGACGTAAGCTTTCCTGTTTATCCTTTTACTCATTACTGTTTATCCTTTTAATATGTGTTAATTTTTAGTAAATGTTATTTCAAAATTAAGTGCTTTTGAATGTATTGAACTTGTTTGGCGCTTTTTTTAATGAAATAGAAGGATTTCATATTTCTGTAATATTATTTTTTGAGGCTGCCTTAGACCTAAAACGTCGTCAGACTCTTAGTTTGATATTTTTCTTTTTCTTTTTTGTTTTTTCGCTGCTTTCTTGTTTTGTTATTTTGTGTTTGAAAATTTGGAAAACACTAACTGGACTACGTTCACACTTAAATGTCTTCAAATTTTGCCATTTCGCACCCCGGTTTCTTTCTTCATTTTGGTTTTCACTTATTTTCAAAAACACTGGATTGTTTCCATATTTGATCTCCAGGAATCTGCAGCGGCAGAAGAGCCGTCCGGTGCAATTTTCCAGGTATATTTCTCCTCCTCAACTATTATAATTTTCTCCTCAAATCAATTCTGTTCTCTATCTCAAAACTATTATAAATTTCTCCTCGTTGAGCAAAGCCAAGCGGCATTCCCTTCCACCATTTTGTGCACTGCTCTCTCCCTCCCTCCCCTCCTCCCTCCCCCCCCCCTCCCTCCCTCCCCCCCCCCTCCCTCCCTCCCCCCCCCCTCCCTCCCTCCCTCCCTCCCTCCCGCCCTCCCTCTCTTCCGCTCTCCCTCTCTTCCGCTCCCCCTCTCTCCCACTCACCCTCTCTCCCACTCACCCTCTCTTCCTCTCTTCCTCTCTTCCGCTCCCGCTCTCTCCCGCTCACCCTCTCTCCCTCTCTCCCTCTCCCCTCTCTCCCTCTCCCCATCTCTCCCTCTCTCCCTCTCTCCCTCCCTGTCTCTCTTCCTCTCTCCCTCTCTCCTCCCTCTCTTCCTCTCTCTCCCTCTTTCTCCCTCTCTCGCCCTCTCGCTCTCTTTTTCTCCCCTCTCTCTCTCCATGGGTTTCAATTCGCTTCATAAGAATTGGATCGTCAAAGTGTGAAAAAACACGATGTCTGAAGTCTGTGGCAGACCATGCCCATCATTAAAGACACGAACTAAAAATGACAAATTAGTGTTACTAACACTATTCAAGGGAGTGGACTATGACCTCCCACCTCTCTTTTCACTTTATTAGTGTTATACATTCTAATTTCTGCAGAGTACAGTTATGTTCATTTCAGTGGAAGGTCACGGCTTTTTTTTCTTTGGTTCTTTATTTAATTGTGGAAGGTGACCACTTCATGGGACAGTCACTGACATGAATACTTGATAGCAACAATCTCTTTCCTTTTTGTGCTGTTGTGATTTCATTAATTCAACAATCTTCAAGAAGAGCTTGGATTTGATGAAGATTGATTGACGTTGTCATGTTAACACGGTAGAATCGTAGGATGGAAGTCGAAGTTGCAAAAACATGACTGTGCTTTTCCTTTTCTTGCAATGTATGTTTAATTTTTGCAGCCGTATGATCCTCCAAAACTGAAGGAAGGACGTGATCATCCTGATCCAGTGTGAATCCTAAACCTTTGAAAACCGCAGAACTTTTTTTGAAGTAACTGCAAGGCTGTCACAAATTTTGTTTTATCTTGTTTTATTTTATATTAAGTTTGACTAGACCAGAAATACGTTGCCTGGCTTATGCTTTGATTAGAATGAAAACAATTCACAAAATGTCTCCCAAGGACATATTTTGTTGATCCTTGCCCTTCCCTTCTTTTTTCCCTGGAGCAGGTTGTGGAAACAGCAATTTTGGCCGAAGTAGATCCTCCAGACATTACTTACAAGCATCACTTAAAGGTATGCTGAATTACCTCTTTTAGAGCCTCTCAAACCTTAATTTTCTATGCTTGAAGATAAGAATGCAGACCTTCTTGTTATGTTGAGTGCCCATTAGGGTTAAATTATTGCCATCCCAACCTTTCCAAAGTTCTACATCATGTACTTTTGTTGTGATGAAGTCTTTTGTCTTTGTCCTCTTTTTTCAGCAGTTTCTTTACCATTATCTTCCATTTTGATTAAAATTTTGCTTTGACAAGGTTGCTTTTTAATGTGCTTTTCTATTCTGATTTTTTTATGAGTGCAGAAGCAAATGCTTGATGGGACGTTATCTAGGTTGCAACTTGAGTCTATAGTCTATGCGATGCAAAAATTTGATGGGCCGAGACTTATCTCAGAAGAACGCCATGGATATTTTTTAGGTGACGGTGCGGGTGTAGGCAAGGTGTGGTTTAAACGTTTTCCTGGAAAGCATACATTTTTATAGGTTCATAGTTTAATAATTTCCTAGGTTCATTCTTTTTAAGGCAAGGTATGGTTTTAATTGCTGTCTTGCGTTTTTCTAGGTTAATAGGTCAATAGCATTGGTTACGTATATTTTTCTAAGTTAATTGAGAAGAGTGCTTCTCCTGAACGACAATGCCTCCAACCATGGGATAAATAGAGAAATAAGTAGAAAGTGTATGCGAATCTGTTGAGCACTGATATGAAGAGTTTTGAGCGAGGTCTTTAGCAGGATCCTCTTTTGACAAGGGTGAACCTAAGAAGTTGTACTACTCTAATCCTGTTTTTGTAATGCTGCTCTCCTCAAGTTTCCTGACAGCTGGAAGTTCTTCCTTTTCCTTATTGAAGTCTTGCTGGTTTTACAGGGCCGCCAAATTGCTGGTTTGATTGCTGAAAACTGGCACCGAGGCGCTACAAGGGCACTCTGGGTGTCGGTTAATATGGATCTAAAGTGAGTTTTTTTTCTTTTAAGTGATTGGACTATAGAAATCTTGTTGTTTAGCCAAGGGTACTTGTTGAAAAGATGTCGACTTCTATTCAGAAAAGCACTGTAATTATTTGTTTCAGTAGTTTGCGCCTTTATGTACCAATTATTCAATAGATAGTTTTTTTTTTATATTCCCTCTTGAAGACTGTGACTTTTCCTTAATGTAAGTAAAAAACTAAGTCAGTAAATTCCTAAGCTTATGAACTTGCCATATAGGCCGTAGTCTCTGTCAATTTTTATTTTAAGAAGGAAAGAAGGTTGATTGTTAATTGTTTCAAACAAATTAACTTCCCTTCAAATATGTTTACTTTTGAAGTGCCTTATGCAATTTAACGTTTGTATTACGATCTACGTTTCTATAACATGTTTCTGTCCGTTGTGCATTTCATGTTTGCTATTCATAGATATTGATTGTTTTGAACATTACTGTAAAGATATTGATTGTTTTGAAGATTGCGGTAAATGTCTTATGCTGTTAACTCCTTAATGTACTCTTGCCTCTTTTATGGAGCCAGACTTGATGCTCAGCGTGATTTGACCGATTTGGAGGTGGAGCTCGACCTGTGGCCGAAAGGGAGGTCTTTTCCCTCAGGAGATTGTTTCACATATGGAGATGGAGTTATGGTGAGTTTTGTTCCTTTAAAATCCTGGGGTAAACTATGACGATTTCGTTTGTTATTAATGTCCTAGATAACACAATTCGAACGCGTAGCACTCTTTCCTATATTAACTTCTCTATTTTTGTGTTTGTATTCCAGTTTTGCACATATTCTTTTCTTACGCGAGAAAAGCGAATTAGTCAGATTACTGAATGGCTAAGAGCGGATCCGTCTGGTTCTCCACTAATTATATTTGACGAGTAAGTCTACTTTATTCACCAACATTGTGTGGGCAAACCGGTCATCGATTATGTATACATAATGGTTTTTTATTGAACTGGCAGAACCTCGTTTATACTAGCAAAAGTGCAAAGTTTGGTAGGTCCAGAGCTAAATCAAGCATTTTCACACTGCTTTCAAGGGCCCGTAATGATTTGTGAAGAAACCAATAGTGTCACATAGGATAGGTGAAAATCATGATGTTTCTCGCAGTTATTGTCTTTTAGAATTTGAAGTCTGTTAAGAGTACTGTAGTGACTGGTGATCTTACGTTACGATTTATCATTTGTTTGTTTGCTCCATTGTTCTTATCCTACTAGATCAACTCCTTTGTATAGAATTCATCATACTTAACACCTTATGCTTACTCCATCTGATTGATCGATCATCATCATTGTCACCATTGTATTGTACGTACAGTACTAACATACGTATTTGACACCTTACTAATTTGTTCTTGGAAACTTTTGGGCATTTCAGGTCCCACAGAGCGAAGCATTTCAATTCTACAGAGGGAAAGGCGCTGTCAAAAACGGCTGTGAATGTTGTGAGACTACAAGCTGAAATTCCTGATGCCCTAATTTTATATTGCAGCGCAACAGGAGCTTCAGAACCGCGAAATCTGGTAAGAGTAATAGAGGATTCATATTTCATTTTTACATTATGGGGTCTTTTTCTCACTGCAACGTACAGAAGACTGGTTTGTTGTAATATGTAGTCTCTGAAAGATGTTGAAATCTGGTGATACTCATGAGCTGTGTGATTTTATTATCTGAACGTGTAGTGATGTTCGAGAACCTATGTCTAATTTTGCTAACATCAGTTTTAGTCCTTTTTTTGTTGTGCTTCCTGCAGGGATACATGACAAGGCTCGGCGCGTGGGGATTTGAGGTAAAATAGTGTGGCCTTCGATGTCTTGGTTCTATATTATTTTTGGTTAAGTTCATATTCAATTCGTTCTGCGTCGTTGGAAATCGAAACCCTACTATTGACCTTCACTCAGCGAGTCTGTTTTGAGAAAAATGTGACATGCCTCTGTTTGCATTTCTTTGCTTTCTATGTTTCGCTGGTAGTTTGTTGATTGGCTAGCGTCAAAGGTTTTATTACACTGATTTTTTAAGCACCTTATTTTTGATGGTACAATCCAGGGTATTCTAATTAATCTGATGATGCATTGTGGCTTGAACAGTCATATTCACAATTCGTGAAAACCCTAGGGAAGGGAGGCATGGGAGCAATGGAGATGTTTGCTGTAAGTGTCTGAACCAACTTGCAATTTTTACGCATTTTAAGCTGAATGTTTGATGATGGGCATTTTTGTTTGATTGTAATGTAAGTCAATATTTCAGTCATTGTATCGCTGAAGGTGTTGCGTAAAAAGTTCCGTTTACATAAGTTGAAGCAAGTCAATTGGTGGTTTAAGTAGACCAACTCCTACGTGTTTCATTCAAAATTCAAAGCTAAAAGTCGCATCTATATCTGTCGTTTTGCTTCATTTTGTAGTATTCAGCTTATTTTCACCCAAATGGTCCTTAACACTATTTCGGAAGACGGCCTGTTTGGGCACAGTATACCTTGAATCATCATTAGTGGTAACAACACTAATTCGGTCCCGGTTCTTTTCGCCCTGGCAACACAAAATATAGTTAACAATGCTAAATGTTTTTTCTAAACTAGCGGTTCACAATTGCCCATATCACTTGGATTGGAAATAGAATTCTTAATACTAAAGGTAACAGTGTTTCATACTAAGTAAAATGTATACAATGTTTTATACTAAGTAAAATGTGTGGCATTTCCACAGATGGCATTGAAAGCTGTTGGATCTTATTCATGCCGTTCTCTCTCATATGCCGGGGCAGAATTTGAGGTCTGTTCCCTGAAGGTGAGCTGATTTTTTCACCTGTCCTTGCATTAATTGCGCGTTCTTTTATGAGCCCAACAATTTGGAAAGTTAAACTTTCGCACATGAGACAATACATGGATTGTGATGTGTTGTCAGATTCCAGACGATTTTGTGAAGCAATATGAGACAGCGGCGTCATTTTGGCAGCTTTTGCTGAGAATACAAAAAGTTTGGAGCACTTATTTTGAACGTCGTAAAAACCGGCTCGACGGTATTTGGTCGAGTCATCTTCGTTTTTTTAAACAAATGCTGATGGCTTCTAAGGTACTCTACTCTCTCCAGAAGGTTCATGTCTTTTCATTTTTTTTTGTTTGTTTTTGCAAGCTTTTGAGGGTATCCTTCTTTTTTGGATACTTGAAGTCCTTTTTGACTAAATTATGTGTATAAATCAGCTTTTCTCAATCGCTCATTTTAGCTTTTGTGGGTTTTCAATAATATGTCTGATTTATTTTCAGTAACTTTAAAGAATCCATTTCTTGAATTGTCCAATGCTCCGTGAAGATTTCTTTTTTTCTTGATGTTATTTAACTATTATTATAATTCCTTTTTTTCAGGTGCCCAGTCTCGCAATAATGGCCCAGG
Source organism: Zygnema cylindricum (assembly GCA_037447655.1). Lineage (NCBI taxonomy): Eukaryota > Viridiplantae > Streptophyta > Zygnematophyceae > Zygnematales > Zygnemataceae > Zygnema > Zygnema cylindricum. The sequence goes on from JBBHKE010001763.1 coordinate 29,005, forward strand.
AGGCTGTTGACAATGGAATGTGTGTAGTAATTGGTTTGCAAGCAACTGGAGAGGCCTTCTTAAATGACGTGAAAGAGGTATTTTTATTTTTGATATTGTTTTCCACATGCTAAAAATCCGGTTTCCCGATAATTGGGCAAAAAAAATATTTTGGGAATCGCTGCACCAGAATACAAGTCAGTTGCTTGTCAAACTTTGTGGGCCACGTTTTAGTACCGTAGTCTGACTCACTTTTTTTTTTGTTTCCTTGTTCATTTTATTACAGGATGATGGTGATGATGTTGATGACATGATGTCAGCCCCAAGATTGGTCCTACAGAAAGTTGTCACAAACATTATCGCTCCATCGCTATTGAGTATGAAGAGGACATGTATTCCATGCGAGGCAGAGGTGATTTTTCTTTTTGTGTCATTTTCAAGAGAAGGGATTTGTCCTTGTGTCCCGATGTAGATGTTTTAAATTTCACTGTATTCATGTGGTTGTATTCATGTGGTTGCAGATCCGGGTTTGTATGCTATTTGGTAATCATTTCTGGTAGTTTTACTTTCTTTATTGGTATCGAGTCCGTGAACTAACTATTGGAAATCGGCGATATTCAACTTATCGCATGGGCGCCAAAGTGTTAACTTTGGAAAATGGCCAAGCCGGGGATCGAACCCGGGACCTGTGCAAACCGTACACTAGCTCTACCAACTGAGCTACAGCTACCCGGCCGATGTGTACGCAAGCGCCTAATACCGAATTTATACGGCGATAAGCGGCGCACTGGCGAACCAGCTTAGAGCGCGATACACACGTGTGGAGTCCAAAGTGGGACAGTTCTCCAACATGCCCCCTCACGATGTACTCCATCTCGTGTGGCTTGCCATCGCCCCTTGGCTCTGATACCATATTGGAAATCGGCGATATTCAACTTATCGCATGGGCGCCAAAGTATTAACTTTGGAAAATGGCCAAGGCGGGGATCGAAAGCGGGACCTGTGCAAACCGTACACTAGCTCTACCAATTGAGCTACCTGGTCGATGTGTACGCAAGCGCCTAATACCGAATTTATACGGCGATTAGCGGCGCAGAGGCGAACCAGCTTAGAGCGCGATACACACGTGTGGAGTCTGTTGATTTGAGGCAGCTGGCGCCACTAAAGAAGATGAAGAAGCACCGGCAGTTGCCATGATAATCAATTGTGCAAAGAGGAAACTCTCACGAAATCCCACAAACAACCAACTTCACAATGAAGCCCCAAGCAAACCAGACACACCCTAGGTCTGCAAATTTGCCTCAATATAAAATATACACCAAAGAAACCACATGCAAAATTTCACAAAGTTCTGCCAAAAGATCACAATGATCTTATAATTCAAACACACCCAAAAACTGTTTCGCAGTTTTTCCTACACAATAATCCTACTTTTCCTAAAGTAATCTAAGTCCTATATATACAAGTGAGCCTACGGTTGATCACACCGTACTCCAACTAGCGTGGTCAATTGGTACACTACTCTTCATTAACAAAATCCCACCGTCGAATGCACATAATTATTTCCACCAATCAGACAGCAGCTAGAAATGAAATAGTACGCGGTTAAAGTTCGTCTGCTGAAATGACAGTACTGTCTATACTTCTCTTCCAAAAATGACGGCGGACTCCGTCCGCTTTCCACGTATTCTTTCATCACCGAAGATGAACCTCCACGTGTAACTTTGGTCCTCAAATGTAACTTGTACCTTTTCTTCTAGAACAACCAAACTTGACTTTCTCACAGACCGACACGTGTGCTTGGAGTGCACCAAATCTGTGTACTCCCTTTCGAGTTTACATACTCACTAAATCATGTCCTGGCCAATTTATCTTCACACAAACTGACTCATATTCAGAACACCTTTCTTGCGCAGACTGCTATAGCTGCTATGACTCTGCTACGACTGCTTTGACTGCTATGATTGCTATGATCTGTCAGCGCAGCTGTGATATTAGAGCAGCGCAACTGCGATGTCTGATCAGAGCAGCATAGCAGCACAGCAAGAAGTGTAGAGTGCTCAAGGTTTCTAGCTGCAATGTCAAACTTAGCGCAGCATGGCAGCATAGTAGCAAGTTATAGAGAGAACTCAAGGTTTCCAAAACAACACTCCCCTAAACCTTAGGCTCTCTCAGCCTCTGAGTCCACATTCCCCTCTACAGAACTTCAACTTATGTGCAGGTAAAGACTTAGTCATCATATCTGCTACCATCTTCTCATCCGGAAGATAACTTAGCTTTAAAATTATGTTCATCACCTTCTCTCTTACAAAATGCAGCTTGATGTCAATGTGCTTGCTTTTGAAGTGATGACTAGGGTTGGATGCAATCGCAATAGCTGTTTGGTTGTCACACCACACTATTTGAGGTCCGGATTGCATAAAATGAAGTTCTTGGAGGAGCGACTTCACCCATAGTAACTCCTTGACAGCTGAGCTTGCTGCCATATATTCAGCCTCCATTGTAGACTGAGCTGTTACCTTTTGAAGCTTGATGCTCCAGCAGCATGTTCCATTTCCAATCTTCAAAATGAATCCAGTGGTGGAACTGCGGCTTGGCATGTCTCCATAGCTAGCATCGCTCCATGTCTGAATTTTGACTTCATCTCCACCGAGAGCAAGTCTAAGATTCCGTGTTCCTTCAAGGTACAGAAGAACCCTCTTTGCGGCCTCCCAATCTGTTTATCTTGGATTCTACAAACTTCGACTCAAAGCGCCAATTGTTGTCGCAATATCCGGCCTTGTGCAGTTCATGAAGTAAATTAGGCTACCAACAATCTGTCGCTATGGAATGGTGGCCATAAAATCTGCCTCCCCTGACTCCAAGGTATCGTCAAAAATGATTCCTCCATCGGTCTCCATGCCTTCCACTTTCTGCTTAAATTCCATGGGAGTGGCACTTCCGTTTGCCTCAGCCATGCCAAACTTTTCAAGCACATTTCCTATCGCTTCACGGTGCGTTAGATAGATTGTTCTCCTATCTCTATCCCTTTCTACTTGAATTCCAAGAATATACTTTGCCTCACCTAAGTCCTTCATCTCAAATCTTGAATTCAAGGCTGCCTTTATTTTGTTAATTCCATTTAATGACTTGCTTAACAGCAGCAAATCATCTACATATACCGCAATGTACATAATCCCATCTTTCCCTTCCATAACATAGACTGAGTGATCTGAGCTAATCCTAACGAATCCTAGACTGGTGAGAAACTCATCTAGTTTTAGGTTCCACGGACGTGGAGCCTGCTTCAAACCATACAAGGATTTCAACAGTTTACAGACCAGATTTTCTTTTCCAGTCTCTTCATACCTTTCAGGCTGCTTCATATAAATTACTTCCTCTAAATCTCCATGCAAAAAGCTGTCTTAACATCCATTTGATGTAGTTCCATTTTCTCAATGGCCGCTAAGGATACCAAAATTCTAACAGTTGGAAACCGGACAACTGGAGAGAAAGTCTCTTCATAGTCAATTCCCTCCTTCTGATTATAGCCTTTAGCAACAAGCCTAGCCTTATATCTTTCAATAGAGTTATCTGGATTCAACTTTACTTTAAAGACCCACTTACAGCCGATGGCTTTTCAGTCTGGTGGAAGCTCCACAAGCTCCCAAGTTTGAGCCTCCATTATCGATCGCATTTCATCGTTAGCCGCAGCAATCCATTGATCTTTTTCCGGAGCTGAAAAGGCTTCCTGTATTGTGACCGGTTCCATCATGCTGGCAGATAATAGAGCAGTTTCGCAGCTTCGCAATTTCGCAGCGTCGCAGCTTTGCAATTTCGCAGCGTCGCAGCGTTGCAGCTTCGTAGCGTCGTAGCTTTGCAGCTTCGCAGCATCGTAGTTTTCAGTCAGATCCACTGAACCGACAGAAAATAGCGCAGTTTCGCAGTTTCGCAGCCTGCTGCTTTGCCTTTTTCCCCCCGGAAAATCTGAGGTTGGAATTGTTGGATCCGTAGGTTGCCGCCGAGGAGGAGGTGGTGGAGGAGGAGGAGGATTCTCCACAAGGGGACCAGTCGGAGGGTCCAAAGTGGGACTAGAAGAAGCGAGAGGAACACTTTCAAAAATAACATATTCTTTGATTTTGGAATCTTTTTCAAAATCTGTCATACCAAAAACATCTACCGATCTGCTCTCTTCTTTAACCTGAATATTTCTAGCAGTCTGAAGAGTATTCCTATCCCTATTAAATACTCTATAGCCCACGGATTCATCATCATAACCCATAAAAATTCCTGGAATCGATTTCGGACTAAGCTTAGAAATAGGGAGATTATCCAAAATAAAACATTTACTCCCAAAAACCCGGAAGTGACTAACATTCGGTTTTCTTCCAGTCCACACTTCATATGGTGTTTTCCCTTTAATTGCTCTAGTCTCTATTCTATTTCTAATATACGACGCACACGAGAAAGCTTCACCCCAAAATTTGAAATCTATTCCCTTATCTAGTAACATAGATTTTGCACTTTCTGTTAGAGTTCGGTTGAGTCTTTCAGATACTCCATTCTGTTCCGGAGTATAAGAAACTGTAAATTGCCGAGAAATGCCCTTGTCTTTTAAATATTCAGAGAATGTATGAGAAATATATTCCCCTCCGTTGTCGGACCGAAGGGAAAGGATCGGTTTCCCATGAAGTTTTTCGGCCCATACCCGAAAATGCTTGAAGTGAGTGAGCACTTCACTCTTTTCTTTCATAAAGTAAACCTTGCTATATCTTGAGAAGTCATCCGTAAAAGTGACCAAAAACCGGTTTCCACTGAGTGAAGGAACTTTTGATGGCCCCCACACATCCGAATGAATAATTTGTTGCAAATCCGTTGCCCGGTTATCTGCTGTGTGAGGTAGTGGCAGCTTATGAAGTTTTCCCAAAGCACATCCATCACATACATGGGAATCTGTTTGTCCTAATTTAACACCATCTATCATATTTTGCTTTACCATTTTATCAAGCCTTTCATGATGAACATGACCGAGCCTCTTATGCCACAAAACATTTTCCGGAAGAACACTAGAGTATGCAAAGTCAATTTCACTAGCCAAGTCCATCCGGTACAACAAGTTTGGGCCTCTAGTTCCTACGAAAGCTACCTTCCCATCTTTGCTTACTACCTTTTTCCCATTCTTTTGTAAAATTCAAAACCTTTCATTTCTGCTACCGAAGTGGAAAACAATTTTTTTGTAAACTTTGGGATATAGAGAACATCATGCAAGGTTCTCTTTACAATCTGACCATTGATGTCACGTGCTAACTCCACGCTTCCCTTTGCCGTAGCCTCCACACCGCTGTCATCCGCGTAATAAATCCGACGAGTGGGAATTGGAGTAAGCGTTTTGAAGTAAGCCCGGTTGCCGCACATGTGGGAGGAGCATCCGGAGTCCATAATCCATCCGTTCTCTCGAGGTTCCTCCATGAGATCTTTTGCAAGAGCAAAGAACTCGTCATCATCCGATTGCGGAAATCTGACCACATCTTCCTTTCCTTCCGGTCGTTCATCTTGTGACGTCTCATCAAATGCAAGGAACGCCGCATTTTTAATCGGCAGTTTTGATGTCGGAAATTTTGGTGATGAATCCTCCGATCGTACCCTCCATCCCGCACGATAAATTCCTGTTTCACATGCTTTTATAAATGCCGGACACAGCCGGAAAACATGACCTTGACCAAAGCAATAGACACACCTATCATATTGCCTATAATTCGGATTGGGGGTAAAGTTTCTGTTTCCAGAAAAATCAGCCGGCTTATATGTCTGTGCATTGTAAGCAACCACTGATTGACCACCATTTAATGCTATCTGAGTTGCCTCTTCGTCTAGGATATAAGCCTGAGCTACTGCTATATTCCATTTACTCTTCTCTAACCGTCTTAGCTGCTCTGCTGCTCCTCTATATTCAGTAGGAAGCCCTCTCATTAGAATCATAGCTTGATGATAAGGAGGAAAACTCCCCCCGGAACATGCATTCTCCGATAATAGAAGTTTCAAGCCATTACAATATGAGTTCATGTCACCCCCAGTATATTTATAGTCCCAAATTTTTCCAGCAGTAACAACCTCATTCTGCTCACTAGCTAAGACATAAGATTCACTCAAGGCCTTCCATATTTCAGATGCCGTAGAGATATGGATATATGTCATGTTAAGATCTTCTGACAAAAGTAACTTCAACACATGCAATGCATCTTCATTTTTCTTTCCAAACTCCGGATCCGTATCCGGAAGAATACCAGAAATCACATCATATAATTTCACTTGTTTCAAATAAGACTTAGTCAAATCCACCCAATAAAGATACTTTTGCCCATTAAACACCGGGATCCGTGAGGGAGGGCCCGTGACCTGTTGATTTGAGGCAGTTGGTGCCACTGAAGAAGATGAAGAAGCACCGGCAGTTGCCATGATAATCAATTGTGCAAAGAGGAAACTCTCACGAAATCCCACAAACAACCAACTTCACAATGAAGCCCCAAGCAAACCAAACACACCCTAGGTCTGCAAATTTGCCACAATATAAAATATACACCAAAGAAACCACATGCAGAATTTCACAAAGTTCTGCCAAAAGATCACAATGATCTTATAATTCAAACACACCCAAAAACTGCTTCGCAGTTTTTCCTACACAATAATCATACTTTTCCTAAAGTAATCTAAGTCCTATATATACAAGTGAGCCTACAGTTGATCACACCGTACTCCAACTAGCGTGGTCAATTGGTACACTACTCTTCATTAACAAAATCCCACCGTCGAATGCACATAATTATTTCCATCAATCAGACAGCAGCTAGAAATGAAATAGTACGCGGTTAAAGTTCGTCCGCTGAAATGACGGTACAGTCAATACTTCTCTTCCAAAAATGACGGCGGACTCCGTCCGCTTTCCACGTATTCTTTCATCACCGAAGATGAACCTTCACGTGTAACTTTGGTCCTCAAATGTAACTTGTACCTTTTCTTCTAGAACAACCAAACTTGACTTTCTCACGGACCGACACGTGTGCCTGGAGTGCACCAAATCTGTGTACTCCCTTTCGAGTTAACATACTCACTAAATCATGTCCTCGTCAATTTATCTTCACACAAACTGACTAAACACCTTTCTTGCGCAGACTGCTATAGCTGCTATGACTCTGCTACGACTGCTATGACTGCTATGATCTGTCAGCGCAGCTGTGATATTAGAGCAGCGCAACTGCGATGTCAGATCAGAGCAGCATAGCAGCACAGCAACAAGTGTAGAGTGCTCAAGGTTTCTAGCTGCAATGTCAGACTTAGCGCAGCATGGCAGCATAGCAGCAAGATATAGAGAGAACTCAAGGTTTCCAAAACAACAGAGTCCAAAGTGGACAGTTCTCCAACACTAACCATGCCAGAAACGGTGACATGTGGTCAATTTCGGAATCCCACTCACATATGAGGTTTGAGTTTCTGTGAGATTATTATTAATACAACAGTGTTGGATCATTCAGTAACAGTGACCTTTCAAATGGTCTAGAAATTTGTGTTTAGGCTTTTAGGGTTTTCGTTTGAAGTTGTGTCTTGACCAGTATCTTGATCAGTAACCGATTCTTTTATTATATTTTTTGCAGGTTATCCAAATGGTCAGGAAGTGGGTTCAAAAGAATCCACCTCCACGTGTTCGTTGTAGAAGTGTTCCCATTCGAAGACAAGTGCCCTCAGCAGTTGGACGATCATCGGAGAGAGAAGACACTGATGTCGAGGTAAATTTATTTTCCATTTACATGAACTGCCGTACAATTTGGGATAATTTGGGACAGTTTGGCATAATTTGGGACAATTTAACTATCTCGAGACAATTGGGGACAATTTGGAACAATCTGGGAGGAACAGAGTGAATTATACACCGTGCTGGACGTATTTGTTATAACTTTTCATTAAAACAACGTTGAGGAGGCTGTTCTTTTTTTTTGCAGATGCTCACAGTAATGAATTCTGAGGAAGTTGAGGCCGTGAAACTTAAAAAAGCAAAAGCATCTGGTTCCTATGTTGTCCTTGATGACAACTCACCAAATGAAGATGACAGAATGAAGTTGCATACTTCAGGGTTAATCCAATCACAAGTAAGGATTAACATCAATTTCTAGAAGATTAGCCGCTATTGGTTTTGATAGCCCTAGTCCAATGCTGGTCTTCTTGTGCTTTTGACCATAAAAACATATATAACACTATAGTGGTGAATAATTGTTCATGCCAGATGTAATTAAATCACTAAAAGAGTCCTCACACTAAATTTCTTTACTGTACTACTGTAGTGAGTGATGACGTAGCTTTCTGCGAAACTATATTTAATTGTTAAATAAAATCTGATTTTTTTCAATAGAGTAAGCTGTCATGGGAGCCAATGCCAGTTTTTTGGGTTAAAGAGTGTTCCTTGTCTTTGAAAAATAATGGAATGGCGTCAAGTGTTTTATTTGACATTGTTATTGTTCTCTATGTAACTTCTTCCTTGCATTGTTACTTGCATTTTCCTTTCTTAACATCCTCTTTTTGTTTCAGGGAACCAGAAAGCGTGGAAACACTGAGGCTCTTATATGTCTGAGTGATGACGAGGATGAAGACATCAAAATTTTAGGCACAAAAGGTGTGAAGATCAAAGGTAAAAATCAAATAAAGACTCCTGTGGTTGATTTAGAAGAAGAAGAAGACAAAGAAGAAGAAAAAGAAGAAGAAGAAGAAGAAGAAGAAGAAAATGAAGGCGACGACGATAGTGATTGTGAGCTTTTAGATGGTGGGTTATCTTTGTGGGGTGGTTCTGATAAAATAACTCCCAGGCAGGAAAAGGCGGACACTGTTTCCAAGCCTAGTGTAAACTGTACAGACTGGAAAGCTTTCAAACTGACTAGTAATGGTAGAAAACGTGTCAAATTCGAAACTCCTGGGAAAGTGACTAGTGACTACCCAACAGTGGACTTGAAAAAATCACCTCTAAAAGCCTCCATGGCCCAAAACAAAAATGTAAGGAAGCCTCGCGAACTTTTCAAGGATGAAACAAATCCTTCTACATCATCTAAGGCTGGAGTTTCAACACCAGCTGGGACGAGAGGGAAACGAGGGAGAGAGAGTGGTCTTTCTACTAAAGAAAAAAAAGCAGCTGCCGCTGAGGAAGCTAGGTGAGGCTCCTGTTTTACTTTACCTTGCAATAAGCACGTAAAGAAAAACTTTTTGTTTGGCTCATTTCAGAGGTTTAGTGTCTCTAGGGGAATATCTCTTCATGGTTTATACTGGTTGCACTTAGGCAATGTATGGTTTGGAATCAGAATTCAAGTGAACAGAATTTTCTTTTTCATGATCAATTTTCAAGCTAGCTGGGATGAGTGAGTTCAATTTGAGCAAGAAACGTCATCTAATGTGGGTTATATTCTATTGGGACTCTCACAGTTCTCAAAATGCGTTCTGAAAATCTATTCAGCTGAGTTTCTCGTAGTTTATTTAGGTTATTATTACTTTCAAGGAACTGAAAACTCTAATGGATTTTTTGTCATTTGCCAGAGACAAGTCTTACGACAGTCCTGAAAAACTTCGACAGGTAGACCGTATTTGCAATTCTCTCCTCAAGGCAATTGGGAATTTAGATCTTCCATTCAATCCGGTGAGGCATACGGGAAATAACTCAGTCAACCCTTCACTGATTTTTCTCAGTCCAGGTCATTCATTTCTGTTGGTTCCTTGGAAATTCCTCCTTAGAAATTCCTTTCTTTTGACGTGTGCTGCCTATGTGGTGGCGAGGTATAAGATGCTTATTTGTTTCTGTTTTTTTTTGTTTTTTTTTGGTTTTTCTGTGTTTGCAGCTTGATGATTTGAAAGCGTTACTGGGAGGTGAGGAACATGTTGCCGAGATGACTGGCCGTAGGGAAGAAATGGTGACAGACGATAATGGGTCGATTACTTGTAGACGGAGATGTGGAGGTGTTGCCACCAAGGTACTGTGAGCTTTATAGTGGTTTTCTCGGGTTTTTTTAAGGTGTTTTAGGTTTTTTTACGGTTTTTTAGGGTTTTTTTTTGGGGTTTTTCCTTAAGGTTTTTTTAAGGGTTTTGGGTTTTTAATAACCCTTTGGCACTTTTGGCAATGAAGAATCAAATGGATTGGTTGCCCTGATGATATAGCTGACCTGTTTTTTGCAATGGCCTCCTATCGATGTCTTTTCCTCCCCGAACTGATGGCCAAAAGTACAAGCTGACCAGAAAATACTATGTATTTGACGATTTTTTGTGCGAGGATTTCAAGATTTTCGGAATAGGGGAAGGTCAAACTGTGTAGATTGAATATTTGTCGGGAGCTGTTGGAAATCGGCGATACTCAACTTATCGCATGGGCGCCAAAGTGTTAACTTTGGAAAATGGCCAAGCCAGGATCAAACCCGGGACCTGTGCAAACCGTACACTAGCTCTACCAACTGAGCTACACGGCCGATGTGTACGCAAGCGCCTAATACCGAATTTATACGGCGATTAGCGGCGCACTGGCGAACCAGCTTAGAGCGTGATACACACGTGTGGAGTCCAAAGTGGACAGTTCTCCAACACGCCCCCTCACGATGTACTCCATCTCGTGTGGCTTGGCATCGCCCCCTGGCTTTGATACTGTTAAAGTTATTTCTTTGTTAGAATCTTCGGACTAGCCCTACCTTTGTTAATAACGCAAACCGGTATTCCAGTTTGCGTTATCTAGCTAGTTAGAGCAGTCTAGCCTATGCTTTTCACCTAGCTCAGTTTTTGATGTTCTTTCAGTTTCTATTTCAGTTTCAGTTTTATGTATTAGTTATCTATTTCTGTTTTCTACTCCTGAAGCTTCTTAGAAGCGCACACTGCAGCCACTGTAGTATGTGACAGTTTCCGCCAGTAGATCTGATCCTTAGATCTCCCTGACACCTAAGGATCCCAACTCTGCCTTTTCGGCAAATGAGCCAAGTGACCCTTCAGAGTCACATAAGCTCCCTAGATCTTGAAAGGTCATACTAATGACTTTCTCTCTTCTACTTAAACGACAAACTCTGTATTGTTTACTACCAATTAAAAAGGAATACAATTTGTCTCCCTTTACCTTTGTCCTTTTATTATTTCCATCCCACTTTGTCTGCTGCCATGTCTTCAATTCCTATAGGTTATGGGCCTGTTCACACGCATTCAAACACTGTTGCAAAATTTAACGGCACTGACTTTTACGGATGGAAGTTTCAAATTGAGCACCTTTTGCGGCGAGAGAAACTTTGGACCATTATCTGTGGAAGTGAGCCCGAACCTTCGGATGCAGCCGCCAAAACTGCTTGGATACTTCGCAATGAGGAGGCGCTTTCTCGATTGGTTCTAGCTCTTGAACCTTCCCAACTTGGACTTATCCGTGACGCTAGCTCTGCTCATGACGCCTGGACACTTCTGACAAATGCCTACGAAATCCGATCTTGGTCCAACAAACTTCTTCTTCGCCGACAACTAATTTCTTCTCAGAAACTTCCCTCCGAGAGTATGCAAGACTACATCCAGAATATCAAATCTCTGGCTGGTCGACTGAAAAGTATCGGCTCTACCGTCACCGATGAAGATATTATCACGGCGATCTTAGGAGGACTGTCGTCCTCTTATGCCGCCTTTATCTCATCAATCGACAACTCCTCTGTCCCTATCACTATTCCATCTCTCACCACCAGTTTGGTGCATGAGGAGACAAAACAGAATCTGCCTCCGCCCACTGGTGCTGCTCTGGCAGCCTATCATCCGTCCACCCGCCCACCCAAGATTTTCTCCTGTCGCTATTGCCGCGAACCTGACCATGTTATAGACAATTGTCCTGCCCTCAAACGTAAGCAGGACCGACAGGGAAATCCTGGTCGTACAGGTGGACGTGGACGCCAGAGTGGCCACGGCCTTTATCATGGTCACGCCTCTACAGCTGAAGCGATTTCCCCTGTCGTACCTGAAAATTTCGCGCCAACCAACCCTTTTAACTATTTTCCTTCACCTGAATACGTCAATCCTCCTCCTGGCGAATATTTCCAACGGTCACCTATCGCCCAGCCGTACAACAATTATCATTACAGTTCAACTCCAACTGTCGCTGGACAGTTACCGGCTGTCCCATCTGCTCCACCACCACCTGACTACGGATTCGCCCTCGTCACATCCGCTATGCCCGATCCTCTCATCCCACACGACTCTTGGATCGTTGACTCCGGAGCGTCCCATCATTTATCCTCACGCTCCGATTGGTACACAACTATATCGCCGCTTCATTCTCCCATGACGATTTTACTTGGCAACAATGCCGCCTTAACGGCAACCCATATCGGACAGATCTCCACTGTCGGCCCAAATGTGACATCACCCATAATCCTTTCTCACGTCCTATTTGTTCCTGGACTGAAAAAGAATCTTTTCTCTGTTGGCGCTGCTCTTCATCAAGGCGCCACTGCTGTTTTTTCCACTACTACTGTCACATTCTTGTCATCTACTCAAGCGCAAGTAGGTCTTGGAAACAAATCTGGATCTATCTACATCCTCTCCCATTTCCAATCCACTGGATCTGCAAACCTTGCTATATCCCCGCCACCTCAATCGTTCCCACGATGGCATCTCCGATATGGCCATCTTTCCGCCTCCGGTCTGCAAGAATTAAGCAAAGGTCTTGTCAATGGCCTAGACTCATTCTCACCCAAAAATCTACCTTTTTGCTCTGGATGCATCCAAGGCAAATTAACGCGTCCGTCCTTTCCATCTTCCACTTCTAAATCCAGTGGCCCCCTCACATTGGTCCACTCTGATCTCTGTGGTCCCATGTCTGTAGCCAGTCACACCGGCGCCCTATATTTTGTAACTTTCATTGATGACGCCACACGCTTCTGTCATCTTTTCCTTCTTCAGCGAAAATCTGACACGTTCCACAAATTTCAAGTATATAAATCCCTGGTTGAAAACTCCCTCGACTGTCGTATTAAATGTCTAAGAACCGACAACGGGGGGGAGTACTTCTCCACCGAATTTTCGCGATTCCTCAGTAATCACGGAATTGTTCATCAATCTACGGTTCCCCATACACCACAGCAAAATGGTGTTTCCGAAAGATATAATCGAACGGTGGTTAACATGGCTAGGTCCATGTTACATTTTGCTGCCCTGCCAACAATTTTCTGGGCAGAGTCTGTAACCACTGCGAATTACTTACGTAATCTTTCCCCAACCTCGGCTCTTCCCGGAAAAACCCCTCATGAAGCATGGACAGGAGTAAAACCGGACGTCTCACACCTTCGTATATTCGGTTGTACCGCTTGGGTAAAGAATCTTACTCCAGCAGGCAAATGGGACAGTCGAGCCAAATCGGGCGTCTTAGTTGGTTTCGCAACCGAATCCAAGGCATACCGAATCTGGGTCTCCAGTGAACGCCGAGTCGTCCTCAGCCGTGACGTCAGCTTCAATGAAGAGCCTCTCCTTCTCAAACTTCTGCATGCTTCGCCTCCTTTTCCTTCCCCTTCCCCTCCTCCTCTTCCCCTTACCCAGCTGGAATCTCCTTCATCACTCCTTTCCATCATATCTCCTGCCATTCCTCCTCATTCGGCCAATCATTCTTCCCTCTCCCACCCTTCTCTATCCTTCCCTCCTTCCACACTCGTCAGATCCACTTCGGAGCTCATTTTACCATCCTCCCCTTCCCCACTCTCTCGGACTGTTTCCGATCCTTATTCCCTCTCTCCAGTCAATCCTAAGGATCCACCATATGCTATTCAAAGAGAAAATTCTGTTCCCACTCCTAATGCTATCACCCTCCCCCTTCGAAAAAGTGAAAGAATTCTCAACCAGCAGCTTCGTGAAGGCAATGGATCAGCAAACATTGCCACTGTCGACGTTCCTCAATCATTTTCAGCCGCCATGAATGGACCGTATGCTACCTCCTGGAAAGTGGCCACAGACGCGGAGTTTGCATCCTTAGAGAAAAATGGCACGTGGGAACTCACCTCTCTCCCAAAAGATCGCAAGGTCATCGGATCGAAGTGGGTTTTTCGCGTCAAAACAAAAGCTGATGGATCCCTTGACCGCTTCAAGGCTCGCTTCGTCGCCAAAGGTTTTCTCCAAAAGGAGGGAGTTGACTTCAATGAAACCTACGCTCCAGTAGCAAAGTTTACCTCCATTCGTATTCTCCTCTCCCTTGCTGCTGCTCGTGACTGGCACGTCCATCATATGGATGTGCAGACAGCATTTCTCTACGGCACATTAAGCGAGGAAATCTTCATCCGTCAACCGGAAGGATACGTAGCGCCTGGCAATGAGCACCTCGTCTGCAGACTTCTCAAATCTCTCTATGGCCTAAAACAAGCCCCTCGCGTTTGGAATAAACACCTGGAGGCCGTTCTTCTCAAGGAGGGCTTCAGCAAGCTTGATGCAGATTTTGGTCTTTTTCTGCGAGGTAATGACGAGTCTCTGGTCATCCTAGTTATATATGTCGATGATCTCCTCCTTGCCAGTCCTTCTCTTTCCCTCATCAATCTAGTAAAAACCATGCTTAACCTTTACTTCTCCATGACTGACCTAGGAGAAGTAGAATACTGTCTTGGCATTTTTGTCGGTCGAAATCGACCATCCAAAACCTTATATCTATCCCAAGAGAAATATATCAATGAAATCCTCACCAGATTTTCAATGTCAGATTGTAGCCCGATTTCCACTCCATTGGACCCCAATGTAAAGCTTATCAAAAACTCCGGTGGGCCTGTCCCCGGAGCCACCCATGACCTTTATCGTTCCATTGTTGGGAGTCTCATGTATGCTATGACAGGGACGCGTCCTGACATAGCAGTAGCAGTTGGACAGCTCAGTCAATTTGTGTCTAACCCTTCAGCAGATCACCTCCTTGCTGCCAAACGAGTTCTTCGATACCTCCAAGGGACAAAATGCCTCAAGCTCACCTTCACTGGCTCCTCTTCGCCTGAGCTGGTTGGTTTCTGTGATGCGGACTGGGGGGGAGATTTGGACTCTCGACGCTCCACTACCGGAGTGTGTTTTTCCCTTCATGGCGCCCTCATTTCCTGGTCTTCCAAGAAGCAACCAACCGTTGCTCTTTCCTCCACGGAATCAGAATATATGGCTGCCACTCATGCCACCAAGGAAGCAATCTGGTTGCGATTTCTCCTCTCGAATCTTCAGTTTCCACAACCATCCGCGACTGTCATCTACAGCGACTCCCAAGGTTCCCTTGCCCTTATGGGCAATCCCGTACACCATCGCAGGACTAAACATATCGACATTCAGTTCCACTTCACACGCGACGCCATTTCTGCCGGTACTGTCAAGTTCACCTACTGTCCCACCTCCAAGCAGCTGGCCGACTTCCTCACAAAGGCTCTAGCCCGGCCTCAGTTCGAAATTCATCTGTCCAACTCCGGCCTTCGATTCTAACCAAGAGGGGGGGTGTTAAAGTTATTTCTTTGTTAGAATCTTCGGACTAGCCCTACCTTTGTTAATAACGCAAACCGGTATTCCAGTTTGCGTTATCTAGCTAGTTAGAGCAGTCTAGCCTATGCTTTTCACCTAGCTCAGTTTTTTGATGTTCTTTCAGTTTCTATTTCAGTTTCAGTTTTATGTATTAGTTATCTATTTCTGTTTTCTACTCCTGAAGCTTCTTAGAAGCGCACACTGCAGCCACTGTAGTATGTGACAGTTTCCGCCAGTAGATCTGATCCTTAGATCTCCCTGACACCTAAGGATCCCAACTCTGCCTTTTCGGCAAATAAGCCAAATGACCCTTCAGAGTCACATAAGCTCCCTAGATCTTGAAAGGTCATACTAATGACTTTCTCTCTTCTACTTAATCGACAAACTCTGTATTGTTTACTACCAATTAAAAAGGAATACAATTTGTCTCCCTTTACCTTTGTCCTTTTATTATTTCCATCCCACTTTGTCTGCTGCCATGTCTACAATTCCTATAGATACCATGTTGGAAATCGGCGATATTCAACTTATCGCATGGGCGCCAAAGTGTTAACTTTGGAAAATGGCCAAGCCGGGGATCGAACCCGGGACCTGTGCAAACCGTACACTAGCTCTACCAACTGAGCTACCCGGTCGATGTGTACGCAAGCGCCTAATACCGAATTTATACGGCGATTAGCGGCGCACTGGCGAACCAGCTTAGAGCGCGATACACATGTGTGGAGTCCAAAGTGGACAGTTCTCCAACAGGAACTATTTCCAGTTGTAAAGATCATGTGTTCTAAACTGATATGTTTATTATTGTCTGTGTCTATTATTGACCGCGTAACTGAATTCCTAACCGTTTGTGGAAGTTGTAGCTTTATGGCCTCCTTCTAGTCGAATTAATGACTTGTTGCACTCAAACTATGTTCAATTGAAGCGAAATCTCCGGTTAACTTTGTTTCATCTAGCAGTGCATTAATGAAAACAATTGAAAAAAGCAATTGGACAATGGTATTTGTTGTTCAATTCATCTTACAACAAAGATTATGCCGTTTTTTCTGGGTCAGTCATGCAAGACAGCCGAACTGTCTAATTAACTGAAGCTTTGATCAAAAGTGGTTGCTTATAATTCCTTTGTTTATTAATTCAAGTTTTTTTTTATATGGTGGTATGGCCATACAGGAGATAAATATTCAAGAGCAAAAGAACTTCATGAATGGTAAAAAACACATCGCCATAATTAGCGAGGCTGCTTCTTGTGGAATATCGCTCCAGGCAGATCGACGAGTTCCAAACCAAAGGAGACGGTTACATATCACTTTAGAGTTGCCATGGAGCGCAGAAAAGGCAGTACAACAGTTTGGGAGGTCCCATCGTTCAAATCAGGTTTCTGCCCCGATTTATCGCATTTTAATGACGAATTGTGGAGGAGAAAAACGATTCGCATCTTCGGCCGCAAAACGACTTGAGGTGGAGACTATCTTCTTTGCCCTATTACATTAAATTGGTTGCGTGTTTCCTGGGGTAACATTCTTGCTTATGCCTGTGGACTTGATGAACTGAACAACAGTTCTAGGAACTCGTTTAATTGCTTAAATGTACTTGCCAAATAATGAAACATCTTGCCTCATTAGACAGGTATCTGTTATATTTTGCGAAGGTGTCTCACATTGTATCACTGGTTATCTATAAAAACTTGCAACCCAAACTGTCAAGTGGATTACCGAATTGTACATGAATTTGTCTGTTGTGTAATCAACACAGATCGTGGCTTAATTGGTCCAACTGATTTAACTCAACCCAACTCAACTCTATTTTTTTAACTTAGAGCGTTGTTCCATTAGGCGGTCTCAGTAAATGTCAAAAATCCGTTTACTGAAGCCATCGTTCCATTGTGTCGGGTCAGTAATCGACATTTTATTTGCGTGGCAAAACTTGATTGGTCCACGTAATAGATGAATAAGATTTTGGAAATCTTTAAAGAATCTCTGACAGCAAATTGTGACCACATATTCGTACTGGCGAAGGTAAAAAGTAACTCGTACGACGTATTGAATAAAATCTGTACGGGCGGACGAAACTTAAGATTTGTAAAAGCGTACGAAAATGTCAAAATGGTTTAGTGGATGGCAACAGACGTGTGAAACAATATCCTCCGTCAAAGATTTTATTGCGGCTTCCGGTGGCCTCGCATCCTCCCTGGCGGAAGGCACATGTCATATGCAACGTGTACCCACCTGGTCGCGCGGTCGTCGTGGATATTTGTTCACTTTTCCACGAGGCACGATGCTATTCGTTCAGGCGCTAAGAATTGACCTACTCCTGGTCACTTGTTGCGAACTGAAAGTGTCAGACGATGGAGTATCCGATTATGCATCCGACGGTCCACGTTTACGCCCAGAAACGTGGAGAATCAAATCCCTCATACAGTAGGCTTGTTTTTGTGACATTTTATTTTTTTTGCTACGGCACTGTACGAAAGAGTACGGCTTTCAGTAGACAACGGCATTTTTTCCCTAATGGAACCTTACCCTTATTGCCTTTCCTCCACGGGTGGATTTGTATTCACAGAGCCTTGGTGCTTTACTAAGAGGTGATCGACGAGCTGTTGGAGCCGGCCCAGAATTGAAGGAGTTCAACGTCGATAACATGGTAATATAATAACATATGTAATGTAATAACATATGTAATATAATAGCATAAGTAATATCTTTGGTCGTTTCAGTTGTTTTTCTTTTTGTAAATATTTGTAAAACATCCTGAGAAATCCGGAGAAACTCCGAAAACCCTAGAAAACATCGTGACATATAGGTCCAGAAGTACTAGGATGAGGCGGAGGCTTCATTGATTATGTTAGACATCTTTATCGGCCTATATGAAATAGCATATATTAAATTGGTCTGGAGAGGGGTACAAACAGAGAGAGAGAGAGATGTGGTGGCAGAGTTTTGCTAGAAAACGTTTTCATGGATGACTTCTATTATCTGGTTGTCTTATTTTAATTTCATTCAAGGCGTTGGAGTCACTTTTGTCTGGAATTTTTGTAATTGCTGTTGTCGATTTAAGAAAATAAACTTGCGAGGTAGTTATTCATACATAAAGGATCTTTGAATCTCTGAGCATAATATTATGTGTCCCTAAATTGGCTCCTACTTAAAATGTCCATATCATCCTCGACTTTTTTTGTAACTGAAGGAAATCGTCATATTTTGGTTGCGCTTCGTGATTGGAAGAGATAATAACTTCATGGTGATTGTACTCACTCATCTTTCAAAAACCCTCAAAAACCTTTAAAAACCTTGTGAATTTTGCAGTATGGTGCAAAAGCTTTGAGGCACATGGTGTTGGACATAATGTCCTACAAATGCTCCTTCGATGTTAATTTACCAACATGCCCTAATAATGAGGTGAGTTTTCACACGGGAAACCAGTCTAAAATTTTCGCACACTTAGTTATAACACAATTGACCTGTAGCTTTTTTTGCTGTCCTCTCATCCTATATTCTTTCTCCCTTTGGTCTGCAGAATTTTATTTTTTCAGGACCTGTACACTGTCCTTCCCTACTAGAGCTGATATTACTTAGTTGATTATAACATTTAGGCATTTTTTGACTAATAATTATAACTGTGTTGATAAAACCAAATAAAGAAGTGCACACTATGCCATTATGTCACCCAACCCTAAATTGGTATTTTTGAGTCTAAGTCTCCTTAGGACTTTTAATTTTTTTACTGTAATGACTAAGTCGCTTAGTTTCCCCGGGGGACTTAAAGACATGATGTGGGAGACGCCACAGGAATACTAGTGAGCATTTTGAGTTTTTTTTTCGTTTTTGGATAGATAAGTTTTGTACATGGGCTTGAGTCTTTTACGGTGTCCTTTAGTGCTCATTTGGAGTCCTTTAATAAAGTTCAATTGTTTAGTGTATTGGTTTCCGGGCAATGTATAGTGTTGTATATTGCCGGTGTGGTACTTATAGTTGACGTGTGCCTCTTTCTAAGTAGTATAGATGTCAGTAAATTGTCTAATCTTGTGATTAGGAGACCTGTTGCTTTTCACATCAAATATTAGGTTTAGCAAAACTTTTTCTGGAAGTTGAGGTTCTAGGCAAAATTTTGATGTACAAACTTGTATATTATTTTTTCAGCGTTCAGAATCTTTCCTGTTCCTTGTTTCTCGCTCTTGTTTTCCCTCTCTTTTGCAGGATTTTCAAACCTACTCAAAGAAACTGATAATTGCAGCAGGATTGGCATATGAAGATACTAGGTTTGTGAAATTTGAACTTTTTACTTTTAGGGAGACCTGTAAGAGAGTTTTAAACTTTTTTGTAACCGATTGTTATACTTTTGTGTTTTAAAAAACAGTACTAGGCCATAAAATTGTTGCTGCACTAGGGTTTTAAAACATAATCTATCTACTCTTTAATTTCACCCTCACTAATGATCTGATGTCAACTTTTTTAAATAATGTATTCCCGATAGTTTTTTTTTTACCTTCTCGTTCTTAAAACAACTTGAGTTAAAATCTTTCGCTATGTTATGTGTCTGGTGTTCTTGTTTAGTATAGACTTTCAAGGTCCTTTAGGGCGTCTTTTTTTTATTTTTTTCAAGTTTGTTATGTGTGCGTGTTTGTACTTTTGAAAGGAATATTTGTTTTGGCAAACTCTACAAAACCCTAAAAAGCCTTTCCTTCAGTTCTGATTCAGAAGTTTTGGCCTTTTGTGGGAAAACAGCACCGAACGTATTGAATTGTTAAAAGTTACACAGTTTTTGAATCGCATTCTCGGTCTCTCTTTTTCCGACCAAGAATTGTTGTTCAATCACTTCTCGCAATACTATGACCATATCGGTAAGTGGAAGTTGAATCGTAAGGATGTACATAATTTATGTTTTTGGTTCTTAAGTCCAGAGTTAATGAGAGTCCGAAGCTTCGTTCCTGTTTAAAGCTTAGTTTCCACATGGTTATGAAATTGAATAAGAGTAAGAGTAAAGAGTAAGAGTGTTTTGTTGTTTTGTCATTATATTCTGGAGATCTATGTGAGAGTGGGAATTTCCAGTGGGATAATAATACAGCTTTTGAAATTAAAGTGACTTAAAATTGAAATATTACTATATTGGGAGTCTCCCTAAGAGTAGTTTTTTGCCAGGAGATTTCCGATTTTTGATGTTTCCGTGAGATGGACATTGCAGCATTAAAACAAGACTAGGCTTGTTTTTTTTGTTTGGGAAATTTTTAAACCAGTTAGGTTTCCGGAAATTGTACTGTTAATTGACTTTAACTGAATCATGTCGTTATCATTGTGAGATTTATTACATCAGCTCAATTAAGCATAATATTGAGTTAGATCCTAAAGGAAACCGTGAATAGCAGGGATAATTTTAGTACGCCGTTTATTACTAATAGAGTTGACGTATTTTTCACTTTTCAAACTCGTTTTTTTCCATGCATATTTCTTGAATTTTCCATCAGAATATTATGATTGAAAGGAAATCAAAGATAAACTTAAACATGACGAAGTGAAATAATATTAATTCAATATTAAAGTCTGGATACTATTCTGGAATTTGTTCGTAAAATCAGGTGATAGTCCCTCATTTCCACCCAAAACGGTAAAGAACAAAATGCTAAAGAAAAAAAACAAGATATTCATTAAATTAATCCAATCAATGAATCAATTAATCTTTTTTGGTGTGGTTTCTGTGGTTGGGGCAGTCAAAAAATTCAGAGCAATGGGGCATTATGATGAGGGAATTCTCTCTCTAAAAGGACAGAGCATTCGAATGCTTCCGGGATACCCACAAGTCATATACAAGGATCCTATCTATCTTAAAGAGGCAAAACTGGTAAATACCCATTTAATATTATGATGGGAATATACATGATTTCATTAAAGAAGGATATGATTGGTCTTCCAGAGATGTCCATTCGTGAACTGCTGTTGACCTCAGTTTTTGTCTTGTTTTTGGATAATTGTTGGGAATTTTCTACTTTTTTGTTAAAAGTGGTCAAGATTTCTGTTGTTTATGCTGTCATATGCTTATTATTTGAGTTTACTAAATCAAAATGTTTTGGAAATGCTTTTTATGAAGAAAGTTTCGCAAAGTTGGACTAAATAGATTGCTGATTAGTATCATTGCTTATCCACACTAATTTTTGGTAAAAGTTTAAAGGAACCAGATATTTTCTCCACTCAACCTCAGGTTGTCAGTTTGGGAAGCACATTTTTCCCAATTTCCCTTCTAAAAAAGCACAAGGGTTTTAGGGTTTTTTAGGGTTTTTAGGGTTAAAAAACCCTAAAAAAACCTAACCTTTAAAAAACCCTTAAAATAAAATTTGTAAATTTAGTATTATAGTTGATAAATAGTTTGGACAACTCCAATGGTGGTACTACGGCCTTACCAAATTCCCAGTCCTCGTGTGACGTGACAGGCAAAGCTTGAGCTTGATCGAGGAATCAGTTGGGAGGGAATAAAGCAGAAATGGGACGAGGATCAGAAAGACAATTTTGCGACGTTCGATTCAAAAAATGGGTTTTGGGTTTCTTCATACTGTGGCGATGAAATCCTGGGTATCCCTCCAAAAGTCCTACTTGCGACAGCAATTGGTGGAGACACTTCTTATAATCCGATATTTCGCAAATATCGAATCCAAACTCCTAATCTTAATGGATACAAAACTTGGACGCTGGAGAAAGTTGAGGAAATGTGGAAGAAAACGACAATCGAAAAGGTAAAAATTGGATATTTTGTTGCTGTTTTGTTTCCAGTGGAGGTAAGTATGAAGGAAACTTAGGAAACTGTCAGTTTATGTTTTATTGTTGCTTAGTCTAAAACTTCCACGAATGTGTTAAGTTCTATTTCTGTGTGAGTTCTTTTCTTATTTCTCCACTACGTTTTTTTTTCCCCTTATTTGGTGTTGCAAGGTGGATCGGAGTTCTGTCACTGGGAGAATTTTTACATTATTTTCTGGTCTTTTAACTTTTTTATTTTGTTGTTGAGCCTTTAAGTTTTCTAGGTTGTTTTTTTATTAACTCATTGAAAGTTTTTCTACGGTTTTTAAGCTGTTTGTGTTCGGATGATGACCAATAGTTCAAGGGCTGTTGAGAATCTTAACCCTAGAAATCCTTAAAAAACCTTAAGGGGCCCTAAAACAACCTCGTTTCGTTTTTTTGTTTGCAGGCTGAAAAATCTTGGAGGTTTTGGTACGAACGAACTGAACGGAAGTGTGAACATGGACCCAGTTGCAAAACGAGCACCTGCCATGTTGGAACTCGCATGCAAAACCACGATCTCATTATCGGTAGGCAAACTATAACTTCAAATTAATGATAATAGTCTTCATTTTTTAACCGAAATGATTAAGTAGCCCTTTTTTCTTCCCAAATACTAGGACTCATCCTTTCCCTCTTTTCCCTCTCCCGCTCTCTCCCTCTCCATCCTGCTCTCTCCCGCTCCCTCTCCCTCGCTCCCGCTCCCTCCCCCTCTCCCTCTCCTCTCTCCCTCTCCCTCTCCATCTCCCTCTCCCCCTCCCTCTCCCACTCCCTCTCCCTCTCCCTCTCTCTCCACCTCCTCCTCAAACGTGTGACTCTGGCCGTCCCTGAAGAACTTGTGTTGGCCGTGTTGAAAAAAAATGAAGAGTCGTCTCACTAACAAGAAAAAAAAATAAAAAATGATACCTTATTGATTGACTTTTGACTTATTGATGTTTTTCTCTTTTTTCTGTCTCTCCATCAGGTCATCCTTTATCTATTTTCAAAGATCTCTGGGAAATAAGAAAGGGGAAACAGAGTGAACGTATCCTTCGGGTCGTTAGGGCGGAGCTCGATGATGGCTCGAAATTACTTGGGATTCAAGGTTCGTTTCTGATTATTATTGTTCGTTCATAATTGTGATTGTTTGTTTATTATTATTATTGAAAGTCGTAGACTCGGAAGTTTTGGTAGTCGTCTTTTTTTCACTTTTTTTTTTTTTTTTCAGTTTTCGGTTAACTATCGTTGATCCGTTGACTTTTTTGTTTAACGAAGTTTTGCAATCTTCGTTTTTTACTTGCAATCGGTGTCATATTGTGGTCCTCACATGTTTAACATGCATAATAATGTTTGTTAAATAGTGTACGTATTATATATTATGTAAAATGTGTTCTGTATTTTGTATTATGTATTATATGTAATAATGTATCTATTATAATAATACACGTGATTTAATTAAATTTTTGCATTGCTATGCATGTTAAAGTCTTTTTTTTTTAATAATGCAAATGTTTATTTCAAAAAGTTGAAGGAAGTCAAGAATCTAAAAAAAAAATATCAGTTTGGTATATGTTCAATCTTAAACTCTCTTATTCGTCCTCTTTTGAGCAAATCTTCCCTCTCTTGTGACTTTTGCAGAATCTTTTGTTTTACTTTTTCTTTTACTTTTTTTGGCCTCCTTTCTAACTTTTTCTTTGTCTGACCTTTTTTGACCTTTTTTTATTTTTTTTCCTTTTTTCTTGACTTTCTTTCTGGTGGCTCTTTTGACTCTTTTTTACTTTTTTGTGGAATTTTTAAACCTTCTTTTTGCGTCTTACTTTTGACTTTTTTTGACTTTTTTCTTTGCTTCTTTTTTCTTTTTTGTCTTTTTTTTTTGTTGTTTTTTGACCATTTTTGCAGTGAAATTGCGGGAAATTCAGCCGTTGCTTGACCGTCTTGGACTGCCCGAAAATTTTGTCGCTTTTTAAATTCTCACTTTTTTCATATATTTCAGTTTTTTGTATAGTACTAGTTTTCGTAATTACGTACATTATACCGAGATGGCCATGAGAATTCATAAATTATTTAGCCCTTTTTTTTTTTTTTTTAGGAGACATTCCTTTTCCTTTATTTTTTCTAAGGGAAGGGAAGGAAAGGAAGTGAAAAAGAATGTGAGGGAAGAGGAGAAAGGAAGGGTAGGGAGGGAAAGGGAGGGGGAGAAGGGAAGGAGGAGAAGTCGAGAAATTTTCAGTGAATTTCAATGAAGTTATGTTTGTCGATACTCTGAAAAGTTTATATGGGAAGGAACTCTAAAAAAATGGGGGGGGGACAAAGAAAATGGAGAAATGATGTAGATATCCCAAAAGAAACAACAATCTGGTGGTAAAAAATAAAGATATAATAAAAGAAGTTGATAAGAAATAATTTGAGGTGTTTGTTTTTTTTTTTTTGCTCGTGGATTGAGAATTGGATGCAAATGGCTTTTTTGTGGAAAAAAAATAGTGATATGCTAATTCTGAACCATAGCTTAGTGTGGGAAAAGTGAAAACAATTGGAAACGCTATATATGTTTCATTGTACTGTGTATTATGTGGTTATTTTTGCATATAGTACACCGTGGATCGTCATTAGCGTCAAGGTTTTTTTTGCTTCTTAAAACATCTTTTCTCTGTACACACTTGTTGGATTGTGGATCTGACAGTTGCGATTGAAAGGTAACATTCTCAGCTTCCGATTGGCGGTCTCGGATTGAAAATCTAACAAGTGTGTACAGAGAAAAGATGTTTTGAGTGGCGAAAAATACCTTGACGATAATAACGATTCGCGGTGTACAATTACTTTGCAAGGTAACAATGTTTCATTGTAAAATTTGTGTACTATACGATATATTATGTATAGTACATGTACTTTATAGGGCAGCAATGTTTCATTGTAAAATATGTGTACTATAAGGTACTTTATGTGCATTACATGTACTATATAGGGTAACCATATAATACAAGTAATACTTTATTAAGAAAGCACGACGGTAAACCATTTGAGTACATCAATGAAAAAAAAAGAAAGGAGGAAAAGTGAAAATGGAAAGGGAAATTTTAAAGTCAAAAGATGGAAAACCAGCCCAGGACATGGGATCGAAGGAATTGAACGGAAAATGGAAAACGGACTCTGGGGAGGAAGCAAACCGAAATGAGAAAACAATGTGAAAGAAACTTATTTACAGATCAAAATAACAAAACGAGAAGACTCTATTAAGAAAGCATGACATAGAAAGTATTTCCTTTCAAAACATATTAACAAAACATACAAAACATAAAGAACACAAAAAATAAAAAACAACCTACATGGAAACCAAAAAAAAAAAGTAAAG
The DNA here is from genome assembly GCA_037447655.1 of Zygnema cylindricum. Classification (NCBI taxonomy): domain Eukaryota; kingdom Viridiplantae; phylum Streptophyta; class Zygnematophyceae; order Zygnematales; family Zygnemataceae; genus Zygnema; species Zygnema cylindricum. The sequence goes on from JBBHKE010001763.1 coordinate 54,544, forward strand.
ACGAAACTGGAAAACGGAACGGAGAGGAAACAATTTAAATGGAAAAACAGTGTGAAAGAAAGTAAAGGAAACTTTCTGTAGAACAGAAGTAAATGAAAGCTCTAACGAAACTGAAAGAAAAGATGATGTGGCTCTCTCTTCCACAGAAGTCGAGTATACGGTCAACGTATATGGCGCATAAAAAAATTGTGAAGGCACCGATTCCTTTTGAACTTTGTCAGAGACTCTCGACTCCACAACCTTCCTCACCAAATTTTTTCCTCAATCTCTATTTGAATATCATTGTTTTTACTATTGGCATTTCGTGGCTAGACATGGTTCGGTCGCGGGAGAATATTGGCATTATATATCTAAAAATGACGATTCTCCATTCTCAAACATTATATCCCAAAGTGTTATCCTGCCTCTCGTTTATTTAAGCTTGAAACAATATATGTCCTTTTATATATATGCCCTTTTCTTAGTGTTAGATGTCTTTGTGTGCTTCAAAAATCTAGTCTTTAGTTAGATGCTTTTCTACCTCCCCTAAGGCAACACCCATTATTAGTGTTGGTCACCTGGGTAGATGTATGGCGATTCTGTGAATGATTTAATTCTCGTGGCGGTCGAGATATTTGGTTTTTTCATTTTTGCGTTGCTTTGAATGGTTTCTGTACTTTTTTTCGGTTGAGAAAAATAATTTGCCTCGTGAACTAAAATCCGAACGGGCCAGAAACCTGACACCCGCTTCTGTTTCTTTCGTTCAGTTCGTTCAATTTGTTCAATACGTTCGTACATATTGTCGTACATAATCCATATTGATATAGCGTTACATGGTTATTAGATCCTCCAATACTTAAAAGTACCGTACGAACAAATGCTGTGCATTAATGCATTTCTATTTCGTACACTTCATTTACGTTTGACCTTACTTCTACTTTGCAGTCGCACAAAATCCATTTAGTGCGCAAAAAACGAAGTTTTCAATTACAATACTCCGCCAAAGACTTGGTTTCGTGCGATTCGTACAGGATCCACCTGTTCCAGAATATTTAGGCTGTGTGCCCATGTAACCGAAACCATAAAATGTCACTTTGAATTTTAGTGAAGATTCCCCGTACTACAGTACTTTGCAAAGCGTTCCAATGTGAGAAAAATTGTTATTGTGAACTGTGACGGTTGTAGACGATTACAAAACTGTAGCGACGGTTGTAGATGTTTAGTTTTTTGTGACATTGCAGATGTTTAGAGTTTTGTGACACACTGACGTCGTGCTCACTTGTCGCAACGCCGTTGTCATAGCACCAAAACTTTTCGCCATGGCTATGCGATTTTTTTCTGTTTTATCACTCAACTTGCCATCAAACTACGTCCAAAGGTAGTCAAATCCCCTCTTTAAAGCTTTCACGTATCTTTGCCAATATTGTCGTGTTTCACTCCAAGAACAGGGAGAAAGGAGCGGCAGCGTGAGAAGGATGGGGAGAGATGACAACGGTGTAGAGTGGAAGATAAACAAATTTTGAAGCGTTCAAAGAAAAATAGCGCATCTTAATATACCAGTATGACAAAACAAACAACTGCCATTCTGCTTCACCAAGCAACATTTCAGGATTCAATACACATGCTGATATACTCCAATTTCAGAAGTGCACAAAGTTCACTGAGAGATTGAAATTTAATGCTACTCTTTTACGGTTTGTTTAAACATCGAGATGAAAATATGACAAGGGCGTTCAGCCATTTCAGGCCTAAGGGATACAACTCCCTAACAGTAGTGCAATTAAGCAGTTAGATGTAAAAGCGCAGTCCTTCCGTTTCCACGTTCATGATTTGAGATTATATTTTCCATGCATCTCCTCAGTTTTGACTTAAGAATACCACAAAACAAAAACTTAGTTTTGGCTTTCATAATGAAAACGAACACACATCTGGCAACAAAACTGACCCTAACCCCGTCCACCATAAGCATTCATTTTTTGGTGTATGTAACTAAATGCTTTAAGGAGTCCCACAATTTCAACAACTCACATACCACTGAGTATTCCCGTTTAGAAGGTCAGAGACTCTCCTCATCATCGAGCATCCTTTTTATTTAGAAAAGGAGAAGTTCACTTACAATTTTCAGAACGAATTGCTTTCCAAATCATAGATTTTGCAGCTTTTACTATCTATCTTGTTAACTATCGCAATGATTCAGATCTCTGTCCACAGTTGATAAACTTTCCACAAACAATGTTCAGTGTCAAAGTTCAGAACTCCAGATGCAGCAACTATCCTTTCAAAACAATAGAAAAAAGTAATCTTATAGTAGCTTTGACAACCATGAACAATTAGGAAAGTTGGGAAGACAGCCTGTTGCTTCAAATTTCATGATTTTCCATAGTAATTCGATGAAACGGCTACTAATGAACGAGCCTCTACTGTAACTTTCAATGTGATCGGTCAAAATTAGTGAAACAGATTTTTCTAACGTCTTAGGTGAGAGCTGCCTTAATGATGAATACAATGATAGCCCTTGCTGTTCAAAAACAACAACCTTATCCTTTCCCTCTGCCAAAAAAATGTGAGAAATAATTGTGAAACGTAACAAATCCTTAGAACATTTATGCAGCCTTCTGGTCCACGTTCTCGTTCTTAGTAACGTCATGAATTGCATGTGCCAAATAATCGACATTCTTACTTGTGATACCAGCCATAGAAATACGGCCGTTTCTTGTCAAATAGATATGGTATTCACTGGTCAACCTGTCAACTTGTTCAGGGGAAAGTCCACTGTAGCAGAACATGCCAATCTGAGCACATGACAAGAGAGAGGTCTCAGTTTTCCCATTAGCAGAAAACGACAAGTAATCCTCTAAAATGATAAGGCTATAAGCCTTGGAGATAAATGCAAGTCATGTTTGACTTATTGAATTTTAAGTGTTTAAGGCATGATAAATCCAGCACCTCATCTTAAGCCACCGTGGATTGTTGATGACACAACTAAATTTACAATCCAAAAGGTTTGCCACTGCAGGTTTCTGAATCTACATCACAACTGATGTACACAAAAGCCATAACACCACCTTTCTTGTGTAGGCACCAAACAACAGACAGACCTGGAAATGGTGTGGTCTGCTTTTGATTAATTAATCCTATAAATGCTGGTCCAACTATTAAACCGGCTCTTACAAACTCTTCTTACCTGATCAGTGATGTGTTCCCAGCTCTGCGTTGATCCCGCGGATTCCAAACTGTTGCGTAAAGATTCTCGCATGGTGATGATGCGATCCGCCATCATCTGCTCACATGCTCACAAATAATTGAATACAGGCAATCTAATCTACATACAACAGTAACTGAGACAAACAATCTAATTTAAATGTAGCAAAACAATGGAATGCAAACAATTGAATACTAACGATCTAATCTACATACAGCCAAACAATGGAATACAAACAATCTAATCCACAAACCATGGAAGATAGAGGATGGGATACTTAGCACACAAGACGGCAACATCACATCCTCCCAGTAATGTACGGTGCAAACAATCTACAACAAGTCTAATCTAATCTAATTTAATCTAATCTACAAACCATGGAATATAGACAAAAGGATACTTAGCCCGCAGGATGCAATATCACATACTCCCAAGTAGTGAACGTTATAAAAAAATATAATCTGTCTTGATGTTTAAGTTCAGGTACCTTTGAGAAAAGTTACATTCAGGTCAAGCTACAACGTCCTCTTCTTCAATTTAGTCTACAATTCAGATACCGCAGGCCTTCCTTTAAATCCTGCTCGGACCAAAAAAGCATACCTTCACTTCTGTGTGCCATTGAGCCTTCAGTGCCGGATCTCCCAAAATTGTAGACACTAGAAGGGCTCCATGGACTGGAGGGTTGCTATACATAGGACGTGCCACAAGCTGAAGCTGACTCTTCACTGCAACTGCCTCCTTATCACTTTGACAGACGACACTGCAAACCCAATCCAAAAAAAATCTCAATTAAATTTTGTAAATAATATGCGAACCTTTGTCACAGTACACTACACTGCCCTGTCGCTATTGGTGTGAAAAATTAGTAGTGTTAAAGCTGGAAATAGCACTAATTTAAAACAAAGTGGCGTGGCATATTTAAGGCCAGCTTTTTGGCCAAAAAAAGTCACAATCAGATGTGTCATTGACATTGTAGCAATGGGCGGGTTGTACATTACAGCAATTAGAGTGCTTCCACACAATTATTCAGGAACAGGTATCAGGCTACTCTCTGGCTGACAAATGTGGAGTCCAATGCTATAAGAGACTAGAAGTACTACTTTTGCAATATCCTATTTTCCTACTTGAACAGGAAAATAGTAACCTTGGATCATCCTTGCTAATTCTAAATAGAGTTAAGGATGCCTGTGCGAAACAGGAAAGGTTGAAAGCACACCTAAGGCATCCAATACGCTGCCCATATAACCCCATGTTCTTGGCAAAGCTCTGAGCACATGCCACCTGATGACCATCGTCCATAAAGATTCTGATGGCACGAGCATCTCTCTCTGTGTCGCCACTGGCAAAACCCTGAAACATCCTTCAACACCATAATAAGGGAGAGTACCAACAAGACCGTCTAGCCTAATAAAAGCTTGAAGGAGACTGGCAACAAAAAAAATGTGTGCCAAAAGCCAACTCGGTCATCGTAGACAACCTTTCCCAGAATACGAGTTAAGGGAACAGACCTGATATGCCATGTCAAAAAGGGCGTAGTGATTTTTCCTCTGCAACACAAGCAAGAAAGAACAAAACCAACAAAACAACATGTAAGCCACGCAATCACATTGAGTAAAGATACAGGTGGTGTACTCTTCCAGAATGCAACAGCCACATCTTGACAACATAATTGGCTTATATTTTAGAGCTTATCCATCATTTTGAGCATAATAATAGTAGCACTATAATTGGTGTACCAGCATCTTCCAAATCTGAATATAGAGCATGAAACTGACAACTTGTTGTGATAGTCTGGACACACTACAAATGGAAAAATACGGCGAACCCCAACAATATACACAAATGTAAGATAAGGATAATGTTGGACACTTGCTGCCACATTTTAGTTAACAACTAGTAAAACACACCACATTATGCGTGACCCTGCAAATCATTTGCACCTAAAATTGGAAAGGCACATATTTATGACACCGAGCATTAACCCAATTCTGCAGCATTTTTAGGTTAAAAAATCGAAATACTTATACATTTTCTTAAAACCCTTTACAACAGACCTGCAACTACTGTAGCAAACAAAAAAGTCAGGAATTCGAGTTAAACAAATAAAATCAGCCGACCTTAAATGCAGCAGAAATCTCTTTCCATTGTTCTGGCGTAGGATCAACTCCTGTAGGATTGTGAGCGCATGCGTGAAGAACGAAAAAAGAACCTCCAGGGGCATTCTGTAAATAGCATTCAAAGAACCAGCATTATTAATGTCAGTTGTCAATAAAAGTTCCAAAACACATAAAGGACCACCTATCTTCCTCTCAAAAAATGAGAATGTCAAAACTAAAGCCTTTAAACAGCCGCAATACTAACATGGAGCTCAACAAACGTTTTCCGAATCAACTACTAAAAAAACAACAATTTTCTCATTTTTCTACTAAACAAAGTATCAAGGCAAAAGTTATAAAAAAAGGGACATACTTCAACATCCTCCATAAGACCCTTAAAATCCAGACCACGTGTCTTAGGATCGTAGTACCGATAAGCTTTCCCAGTCACATGAGCATCCCTCCAAATGTTGTGATGACTGAACAACAATAGCTTTGATTGGAGTTAGAGAAAACAATCACAATTTGTTAACAAAAAACAGCATTGCTCATTTTGACAAAAAGTTTGGCTATTACAATTCAAGAGACTGTAGATCAGAGTCTTTAGCTCTTACTTTGCCCATGTAGGCACAGGAATGAAGATCTGTAAAAACACAAAAAAAACAAAACAAAAAAAAAAAAATCTCCTTTGTAAGTTGCCAGCTGAAAATAAGAAGTTAACACTCACAATCACCGTTGCAAAAGACGATACTAGTTTCAAGCAAATTGTAAATTCCTCAACAAGTTTCAAGTAAAATGTAAAATCGTCAACAAGTTTCAAGCAGAATTAAATTCTTCACCAGTTAAAAATTGTTCCGACTAACTGGTCCACTTGATGGTTAGAAAAAGGCAAGAGCCTACGCTTCAAAATGGGTAGAGAAAACGCTTCCCTGATCACAATGTGTAGAGAAAAGACTAGCCTAGGAGTCGAAAGCAGACTCAAGAAGTAGTAGAGCCAAGACTTGCTAGAGATACAAAATGAGTAGAGAAAAACTTGCCTGAGATTCAGGATGAAACCTCTTCTGGAATTCGGCAAAGAGGCGGCAAGCTCCAGTTCCTGAGAGAGCTTGAACTGACGCCACTCTATTCTCAGCAACAGCCTCTGAATCCTCGCCATACGCCAGCTTTATCGATAAATTGTTGAACTTCACCAAGCCGCCCATGGGAGCATATTCCCTACACAAATGAAACCAAGGTAAAAATAAAGTCAGGATAACAATGAAATCATACATCTTTGTACGGTTTTACCAAAAAAGGAGGAAATCAAAATAAAATGAAAAGAGAGATAAAAAGGTATCCTATAGCAACATGTTGAGTACATTCGTTGATTTTCCAAGCTTCACGTTAATCATTTTTTTCACTTTACTTACATGAACTCGCTGCCGGCGATACGTTTTTCGGCCTCTCTCACACATTCGAGTACTACAGGTTTGCCATCATCATTGCGATATGCCCCCTGCACCAATTGAGTTCAAATAAATAAACATAAGTGAGAAACAAGCGCGTCAATGGTGAGCGGGAGAATAAATGAATCAGACAATGAGTGACCGACCAAGTGTGTGAGAGAGTAAATAATTCAGAAAATAAGAGAGTGAGTGTGTGCGTGAGTGAGTGAGTGGGAGAAAAAATAAAAGAGAAAATAAGTGAAGTTGTTAGTGAGTGAATAAAAAAGTGAGGAAATAAGTGAGTGAGCGACTGACTGAGTGAGATAATAAATAAGTGAGGAAACAAGTGCGTGAGTAGTAAGAAACCAGAAATAAGTGAGTGAGTGCGTGATTAATAGGTAAGCCAGGAGTGAGCGAGTGAGCGAGAGTGAGTGAGAGAATACATGAGGAAAAAAAAGTGACCGAGAAAGGAAAAAAATGCGTGAGAGAGAAATAAGTGAGTCAGAGAGTAAATAAGTGAGGCAACTGCTTGCAGGGCTTGTTTCCCTGTCTCGTCATTTTCTAGCTTGTAATACAAAAATGGCAAGAATCTGAATTTTATTGCTATATGGTAACTTACTAAAAATGTAATAGTTTTAAATGCATGAAACGAACAGATAATCTTGAATGCGATTTACCTTAGGATGCAGAGAAATTCTCTTTAAGACAAAAAATATGGTAAGCAGGAACTTGTTTCCAAAAAACTCGAAGAGAGCACAGAAATCAAATTTATAAGCTATACTACAAAGAAATACAGTCGGGATTATAACAGTAGCGTCTGGAGTTCACTTACGACGCCGACATTCATCTTCTGTGGATGTTTGTCTGCAATAAAAGCCTCTGAGACACCTAGAATAGGATCTTTTGGAGCAGGCTCCACGTGTCCCCACCATGTAGCCAACATACTCGAGCTATGAAAGCTCCTTGCAAGACTTCGAGTCCCATTCCTAGCAGAAGTCAACATATTTTACTAGAGACAATGTCAAAACAAAGCAAAAAGTAGTTGCTTGCTGGAAGAAATCCTGCAGACACTCGGAAGAAAAGAGTGAAAGGAAGTCAATAAAGCTTCTTCGATGCAATCTTACTAACGCTATGAGCTCTGACTTGAGGAGTTTTGTCCACTTTGGTGGATTTACAAATTACAGCCGCCACACAGCCAGCGAGGAGTACACTTCAGCGAGGAGTGCGTAGGGTGACGAAATTGTACTTAAAGTTCACATCGTACAGAATTTAACGGCGCGCAGGATGGACTCTAAAGATTGAAAGCAACGGGGACCACCCGGGAAGATGCCACGTAGGCAGTGTACAAAGGATGGTTCGCCTGAATTGAAAGAGGGCTCTCTGGGTATGCTTGCACGTGCGATACATTTGTCTACCGCTGGGAGAAGGCTCCGAAGAAGTCAGTCCTACGTGGTTGAGCTTCTAGAAGGGTGTCTTGGGCCTTTACGTCGGAGTCATTGAAATTCAAGTGTGAATGGTGAACCCAATGATTGCAGTTCTATTGCCAGTTCTAACCGTTGTTAGTTAGCCTTCCACATAAAACGGAGAATATGGCGACCGTGCGCGTTCCATCTTACTGACCTTTCGAACGGTGTACATTCAAGTTTGTGGGGAGGGGGGGTTGGGAATTGCTAATCGCAAAGACAATTATTGCTGCGCGCAGATACACCTCGAATCGTTATTTTTGTGGGGGGGGGGGGGCGGCGGGATTCATAAAACAAACTTTATGATTACTGCGCCAATAACCAAAATCAAAATCGTTTCACATCATTAATCCCAGATAACTATCAAAACCATGCCTGAAATATTAACAATCAGTACCACATATTTATCCATATTAACTATCAAAACCACTTGAAATGCATTGCATAGCGTCATCACCATAATACTTGTAGCTTCTGCCGCCGAACTTGATTCTTCTCAACAACTGGAAATTGTGTTGCAACGCATTCGGCAAACCCTAGAGAAACCGGGAAACTTTGGCATGGACGGACAGATCGGGGCAAACCCACTTCGTCGCCTTCTCCATGAATCCCAAAGGATCAACAACGCCCACAATGAGCATTGACATATATGCATGACTAAAAATGTTCAATGTATTGCACTGCCCGTTATTAGTGTTTTATTTGTGTTAATACAATAATTCAGTCGACAGTTTTATTGGACAAAAATAATAGTGTTGATAAAAATATTTAAGCGAGTGGACTACAATTTGCCACATTCCCCTACACTGAACTAGTAGCATACATTTTATTTCGCATGTACGCCAATGATTCCTTTACACTAATAGCAACAAATCCGCATCATGATAAAGTGCATCATGAGTGTTGTACATGTTGTATGATAATTACTACAGAGGAAAAAAAAAACCTTCAACATGTTTCATATTGAACTATATTTTACGTCGTAAAACAAACACAGGTCTAACAATAAATGTTTGAAAAGTATCGTACATCCTAAAAAGAAGTGTTACACAAAAAACTCCAAGCCTATAAAGGGCTCTTCCTTACAACCTTTTGGACGTTTTTCTCTCATTTAAATCCCATCCAAGATCAAGCGTCGTTTGAAGACGTGTGACGACTTGCTCTAACCGGCGACCAGCTTCCACCTCTTTAGCTGATTTAGTTTTTACAGCGCCAATATTATTCCGCCCAAACTCACTCAACTTTTTCCTTTAATGTCAAAATCTTGTCTTCTTGTCTGCTCCGTTTCTCAACTTTCCGCAATCCTTCAATTTCTAAAAAGTGCAATGTTCACAGACCAAACACACTTGCAATCATCGTTTACAGCTTTACCCGGTATCAATGTCTATCATGGAGCAATACACTTTGCATTATTGTTGATTTTATGCCTCAGGCTGTCAGAAACGACCCTCAAAAGATTCTCAACCATTCAAATGAATTGCCTCCCAAAATAGCTCGCCACATTTTAGTTGAGACGTCGCTAAAACTGGGCCAGTGATAAGATCTACATTAAGCATCGGCCTTGATAATGCCCTTTTAAGCACTCTACCTGCAATAAAGAAGGACAACAAAATCCACAAAATTAACAATCAACCACAAATCAGTCAATAAATGGAGTATCTTTATAGAATAAAACAATCGAATAAAAATGTACGTGGAATCCATCCATCGTATAAGAGCTCACCATTGACTATAATCTTGATCTTTCTTGCAAACCAACCATAGCAATGAGCGAAAACTTAAAAAAAATACGAAAGTGAGCTTTTAAAATAAGAAAAAAAACATTTTTAAAACATTAACGATTCTTAAAACTTAAATCATAAAATTTAATAACAAAGCTTACTAACCTTTCATAACAAAACTTACTTCATTCGTTTTTAATACAAACTGAGCTTGAGTCATCAACACCCTCCTCCTCATCCCTATTAGCATCCTCATCCCCATTATCATCTGCAAAGAAAACAGTTACCGCATCCACCAACACGGAAGACTCTACACCCCCCTCGCGCCACCTCTAAATTTGGTCACCCGTCAAACCGCGAATACGCTCAATCAGCTCATCCCTCCCGGCCCACCTCTTGTCACCTTGACCCATGTTAACTTCAAATATATTCAACTCGATATTATCGAGCGAATGGGCATAATGCGCCGTATTCCAGCCAACCTCGTCGGTCCTCGTGTTTTGCAGACGCTCAATCGACAGAGCGGTCAACTGTTTACCGTAGGTGAACTGAGATTGGATGTTATTCGCTTGGCACGTATATTTTTGAGCGACAACCAAATCAAGGACCTGAGATACGGTGAATAGCTCCCGAAGGAGAATCGTGCGCCGATTGTCTGATTTGTGAATGAAATCACTTTGTGAGCGATGGGAGTCGAGCCTAAAAGTCTCTCTGGTGGTGGTCGGGTGGTGGGATATACGAGGTTCGAGTGGATGCTGAGGAGTTTCGTATGAGCGCCAGCATCTCGAAGAACTCGTAAAAAGATAATGCACCTTTACTATTATTTCAAAATTCACAGCTCCTCGATAGCCTCTGACCAACAGCGAAATAACTAATCCTATCTCCATTTTCATGTTGGCTCCTCTCTCTCGTTATTTGTGCTGTAATTTCCAGCCTTACACGAAACTCCAACACCCTTCCGAAAAACCTAAAACAATCACCTTCCCGTGCTAGCAATAACTCCAATACTTTTACAATAAATTTCATATTTGCATAAACATCAAGATTGCCGTCCCTGGTCTTCATGCTTCGTCCTTTCGTGCCGAGGAAGGCAAACAACCAGGTGTGAATTCTCGCACTCCGAAGCGCTACCTTCCTCCGCATGTAAACGTGATGTTTTTGTCGGTACTTTCCTATTGTTGCAGCGGAAGACAAAGACCAACCAACTCCATTGTTGATAGAGCAACGAGGTGTGGTGGTGGAGTCTTGAGGAAGCGGTAGCGGTGGTGGTCTATTTTTTGCTTGCACATTGGATGCAATGATATTGGAATTACGCTTGATGTAACGTTCATGATGAATAGTACAGTAGCACAGCCAGCTTTTTAGGTGAAAAGGTTTGCCGCATCTAATTTGCTGGTCTTCATGTTTTGCTGTAGCTTTAAGATGATTTATATTGGTGCAGCCCAAGTTGTCATCAACTTTTCCCTTGACGAGGAAGTAGCAAGGAGGAAATTAGGAGGAAATTGAGGCAGAGCAGGCCGTGATTAACGAAGACGTTTACCACTATTACTACTATTACTCTCCTCAAACTCTTCAACGCTCATCATAGCCTCCGCTCTTCTTAATCCAACATCAATGGATCCATTTCTCTCTGATGGTATAGCTTCATCAATAACAACAGCCGAAATGGCTTCAATTTTTTTAAGATCAACAGGAACGATTGAAGGATTCCCATTGGAGGTTGCTCGAGCTGCATTCGGTTTTGCAAGACCCAAACTAACCATCCACGATTGCACACATGAAATATGATGTCTATTATACATTAGGATGTCTCAAGAATTTAATAAATCAAACAATCTAATAAAAATAATATAAAAGGAAAGTTCAGCGAAAAAGTTCAATATAAAAAAGACATTTAAGTTTTATTTGTTACCAAAATCCACCCTTCAATTCTGAACCCGTCATGTCTGGATTAGAAACACATGCAAAAATATGTGACCAATGTCACAAATAAGATTGTATATGACCACCAATCCACGATAAGTGTAAGTACAATAATTAAGAAATATAATAAAAGAATATTAAGTTTTATTTGTTACCAAAATCCGCACTGATTGTTAACACATATTTATTATTATATATAGACTCTTAATTCATTCTAAAGAGACATTTCGGGTAAAAATGGGAAAAAAAAGTATACAGGAGTTTTCGCTAAGCCTCTATCTTCATATCCCTCTTGTGGAGTCACCACCACAATTTGATGTACATTCCCCGATTAACATTAAAAACATACGAGCAATCAAAAAGTTAACAAGTATTAAACACATAAAATAAGGCTAATAATAAGTATCTGATTTATTTCAAACCACAGTACTGAAGTTGCGAAACATGTACTAACCAGTCATGTAATAAAATTATGGGATTTATACATCATTTCATAAACAAAATAAAGTTAAATGACATTTTAGTGCTTCAAAAATATTTACCACTAATACCGATGGACACAGTACCCATATTGAATTTCACATTAAAAAACACGAATCAAGTCTAAAAAAATCAGACTTATAAAACCAGTAAAAATGGTAAAATTGTTTATGAACCATAAGGGAAGATTACCCCAACGCAATTTGAGAGACCTAAGTAAAGATAAGCCCGGGACCTCGACTCTTATTATGTGAAGATGAATATTATGGAACTCAATCGTTATCCCAATGTACGAAAACAAATAGAACGCTAAATTTGGTGACCCCATACTATGCACAACTTTTATGGTTTTTCAAGTACAATATGTGAATAACATATGTATACAGACTGTAGCGTATGTATAAAGACTATAATATGTATATATTTATGGGAAATCCACAAATAGTACTTCAATTTGTTTTTGGAAATTTAAACTACAACAGCAGACAAGGTAAACTTTCTTTGTGCCAAAGCCCTTAGTCAAATAACTTTATCTGGTATGCCAAGACTTAGTAAAGCGTAGAGAGGGAGAGAGGAGAGTGGGAGAGACGGAGATGGTGAGGGGGGGAATGGTAGTTGGGGAAGGAAGAGAAGGAATCAATTAGCATGACGTCTGTTTAAGTGTTACTAATGTTATTCTTGGTCCAAATGATGTAAACGATTATGAACCGCCAGAAAAATTACCATCATGAAAAAATAAACATTGTTTTTTTTTATCATTCACAACGCTATTTTGTGCCACGAGGGTAAAAAAAAGAGAAAATACATGAAGCAACATGACGATGATAGTACCTTGCCATATGAATGTATTCGTTACTTCTTCTTAGCTTTCCCCATTGAAATTGAAGAGAAAATTGAAAATGGATCACACTTATAGGCACAGATGATGCGGTCTTTTTCCTTGGCCACAATTTTTTAGAAGCTCCAATTTGGCTTGTTCTTATGCCAAATCCATTTGACGACGAATCTTGATCGTCCATCATGGCAGATCTCTTACAACTAATGTTTGTATATATAATAATTATTATATTAGCTAATGTATGTATATATAATTATTATTAATAATTAGACGATTATATTTTCTCACTAAAAATCTTTTGAAAACTCTAGGTTTCAAAAATATCGGCTGTTAGACCTTAAAGCACACTAACTTACTGACAGTCAGACAGTGACTTCCCTACTGAAAAATAAACATCAGACCTTAAAGATATTTCCTTTACTTATAATTCTCTCATGAAAACAAAATGATGTTTTAAAAAAGAATGTAAATACAAAAATGTATAACTAATCTGGTTATTATTCTTCTTCCTACAAGACAATTATATATCAAACTGATCTTAATCAGGATTGAGAACACGATTGAATTCAAATTTTGTTTGAATTTCCTACTAAGTTTTAAATTCTCATAGTACTGAATTCGAATTCCCTAGTATAAAGAAATACACGTGACTTTCCGGGTACCCGTAGTACTCGGTAGAAGTTTTCTCGTTTCGATTATATTTTTACAATGACGTCGTACCAATTTGAATTTTGAATCCCATGATGGCATGCCATTACCATTTTATTTTGTGGATAATCCATTGACCGTCGGATGCAACTTTTCGTGACGATTATAAATCTCGTCCTTCCGAGCGACAATTCTACAATTGTCGCTGTTTTTGTAGACGTCACCTATTTGGATGAATCTCACATTTCCAGGTCCAAATTGGCAATTCCGTTCGCACGCTTCTTTTTCATATTGTGTTTTGGTTGTCTCTCATACCAGGATAAAAATAGGCAACAACCTTGTAGCAACCTTGCCAGCGACGGCAACAATTTGTATTTATGTAGCAAACTATCGTAGGAATGACGTGATACCATGAAAACAACACATATGTCAAAATACCTGCAACAAGTGAAGCAAATGTAATAAATAAAAACATCTTTCATATATGCTAATTAGAAGTGAATTCTAAGTCACCATTATATAAAGTGCCCGTGGAATGATTGAAAATAACTTAAACAAATGATAAACTATAAAATAATTTGATCCTCGTGGTGTTGTTTGGATGTACCTAGTTTTTGTGGATCATAAAACATTAAAACACAAAACATCTCGTTATTTAACCAAAACGTTTTGTTGTATATATAATGATTAAAGTTGTGTTTGTTTTAATTTAGAGAAACATATCCCATATGTAAGCACAAAAAATATAGTTTCGGGTCAGAATGCGGACATGCCAAACAATATTGTTGAAATGACTTTATGGTGCGATATTACTTTGCAGTTTAGTTTGTCCCATTAATGGTAAGGTTTTTAAAATTTTGGTCAAGTCATTTCAAGATGCCCTTTTTCATTGTGAGAGAATATCATTTGAATTAAAATATGCAAGAAGCCCTCTACCGAGCATTTTAGTTGCTTTTTAACATTAACGTGTAACAATTGCCTTTCGGTGGGTGCCACCCCGAGGAGCACCGTGGTGGACGATCGGTGCGACATTCCAAATGTTTTACCAATAAAAACGGCTCACATTTATGACCTTCATGGTTGTGGACCTTGGCTTGTGAAGGTTGTGAATAATCGTTTTTTGTATGTTTTTTCTCTTTTTGGGCAGTCATTTTTTGGTACATCGTTAATCGCTTATGGTGTTCAGAAATTACTAATGTACGAAAACAAATAACGTTATTGACGCTATATTTGGTTTCATGTCCTCGGGCCAACAAAAAAAAACTATAATTAACACACATAATAATATTTTGGATACACATTCCCATAAATATCCTCTATAGCATGTGTTCACATGGTATATGTTTGCACATGTAAGAACATGTTCGCGCGACTAGGAATCAAATTTAATTGTGCTTTCTCGTGTCGAGGCAACTCACTTTCTCGTATAATTTGTTTTTTTAGACATTTTGTTTTTACTTTATTATGAAATTGCGAACACATTTGGTACGGCTTGACGCATTTTGTACACTAAACTATCTAGAAACTGTCTAAAACAGTGTAATTGATGTTGATTAGACCATACCCTCATAAGCGTAAACGAAAAAAATGTTTACTAATTTTATTTTAGGTTTGAAGGTCCAAATTTAGGGGCGCGGATATTGTGTTATTAACACCATGAGCAATTAAATAGGTAGTTTCAATAAACTTTGGTGAATGCTTGTTTCGGTTAATCTCTTTGGTTTTGCCCATTTTGCTTTCTGCTCTTGTAGCCTGTAATTTCCTGTTTTTATCCTCGTTTGTACCCGGTCGGCTTTTCCATTGCAAATTGTGTAAAAACAATATATATTAATCGGGGTTTACCGTTAATTCAATCAACATTGAAACCTATATGCCTGCAGAAAGCGCCGTAAAAAGTTTGTGAACCGACCATTCTTCGGTGGGAACAAGGTTACCGTACTGTACCGTACTCTATGGTCCGCGTACCGAGGCTCCGCGCGTAATGCGGTTCGTCTCCTCAACAGTAAATAAAGAACTTTCTGCCGGCTTTCAAAAAGTAAAACAAGTCAATATTGCCTGGTTCATGTTAAATAGTAAATACTGTGAGCCGGATTTTCAGCTCTGCAGTTGTTCACGGCAGCACAGCCTGGATTCTATCCTTTCGTACGGTCGTTACAGCGTTTGTTTGCTCAGCATTATTTCAGATTTCAGAACATTCTCCGGTGGCCCTTCGAAACGTAATAGATAAAATTATAAAAAGTACCGCCTTTTGCGATCAGACGTGACATCCCTATTTTGATTAGACGAGTATAATACTCGTATAATACGGTATGCGCGCTGCACGCCACATAGTCGACGTCAAATTTGCTCTGCCGGGTTATAAACAGACGTCAGGTACAGTACATTTGTCACTCTTGGCGTCATAGTACTTTTTGTGGCGTCAGAGTACTTTTTCTGGAGTCTTAAAAAAGTGGATATAACGGACACCGACCAGAACTTACATAGTGTTCCTTGTTGTGAAAACCATAGTTCAAAAGTAGGTGAGAGTAGCCCATACAATATGCCTATTGTACGCAAAAAATACAGTATACCCTTAAGGCCCATATTGTATTGGCCGCAAAAATCGCGCGATTTGAACAACTATGGTTGAGTTGCACATCGTTCGATAGAGAATTAAACGTCATGTCTAAATTTAAAAAAACGTTCGGACAAAAAAATATTTTTCTGTGAGTTTTGAGGTATTTTTTATTTAAACCGTCAGATTCGGACGATCGGACGGTCTATGATCAAAGTAGCGATCTAAGAAGATCACATGAAAAGCCCATAACACAACTTACGATAGGACTATCGTCAGATTCGGACGAACGGACGGTCGCTGATCAAAGTAGCAACTTATGAAGATCGCATGAAAAGCCCATAACACAACTTACGATCATAGTTGTTCAAATCGCGCGATTTTTTCCTTTTTTCCGATTAAAACGTATAATTCGTGACTTTTGAATAAATCGCAAAAAAACGCGATGTACTTTCTGTCTGGTAAACTGAACGGAGAATTTACGGAAACTGTACGGTATGTACAGTGACTGTACGGTTTTGTACTCAAAAGTACGGAATTTGACTAAAAGATACGTTGCACTTCGTAGTACTTTCTGTCCGGTAAACTGAACAGAAATTTAAAGGGAAACGTACGGAATTGTACCAACATTGTACGGGATATGACGAAAAAAGACGGGAACTGTACGGAAAATTTACAAACTGCGGGATATGTAAAATTTATTTTTGTTTACATGTACGAAATAGTACGGACGAAAATTTATTATCGATTTTTACGATTTTTTCAAAAGGTTCAATGCGTTTGCTACGTATAATTCGTTGTGATTAAATCGTTCGCACTAAACGCCGTGAACAACTATGCTTACGATAAAGGCGCCGACAAAAGGCATACAATTGAAACGCCTACTTTTGAACTATGGTGAAAAGTGAAAACTGAGGACGTTGAATTGCGACCGCACGTCAGATTGTATCCTCACTTCCTCCAGGAAATTCTATTGTCGATATTTATCGGCTTTGCGACAAGGCGGTTTAGATGATGCTGACAAGACAAAAGTCTTTTTTGGAGTTGAAAATGTTCATTTAGGAGTTTCTATTGGAATTGGATAAGGACTTAAAAATATGGAGACGCGTGGAATCATGTTATATCTAGTTACCCCGTAACTTACGGTGTCTCAAATTATGGTGAAATACACATACATATAGTATAGATCCAACTGATATAGACTATAGAGTTGCCACACCTTCTCACCAAAACGACAAAAAATCCATGCGGAGTTCCCGCTACCGCGGAAAATTAGGTGACACGAAACTTATGCTAAAGATAAAGTCCGCACGATATGATGACTCACCGATATGTTCGCACTTTTAAAGACAAATGTATCAACAATCTCACTACAATGCACTACAGCTGACAATCTGACACATTCTGCGTTCTAGGAGTTTAAAGGTTTGGTAGCCATGGATTCCATGGACAGGCGCCTGCCATCCTTAGCAGAGCCACTTCTCAGTAAGGAGTCCATAAAGGAAGACGAAATATATGACCCGAGTTCCTCACGTATAAATTCTGACAGTCATCTTCATTCAGCAAACGTTTTAACTCGAAGCGAAGAATGGAGAGCAGGGTTCGTTTTCATTTCAACTTTATTTTTGTTCTGCTGTTAAGGGAAATAGTGGTGAATAATATTAACTAATTTATAACTCATCGACATTGGAAATTATTAAATGTAGTAGAATTTCTGGTGTTGTTTGTCACAGGATTCGAGTATCTGCTGCAATGGCAGAAAATTTGACACCTTTAAAGGTCGTCGGAAACGTTTCAGGACAGCTGGAATCTTACAAAAGGCCGGAAAGCGGTTACCTTGGAGAACAAGATGAATCGGAAGCTGGAGTTCTTGGTGTCTTTGTGGTGTCATTTGATAACCATGTAGGTAAGTGTGATGCAACAACGTTCTACCTGTCTTAAAATACCGTTTAAGTAGAATTTTAACAGAACAGTAAATAGTTTTGCTGTTGTCTGCTTGTAACAATCTTGTTAAACTGTTCAAATATCTTGCAAGCTCTGATCATGTAGGTCTCATTTTGGTACTGTATGAAGGCTTAATTTTTTTCTATCACTTACAATTTTTAGGTGAAAAAAAAAATTACGATTTTAGGTTTGTAGGCGTACATTTATATGCAATGAGGTCTGTAGCATCGGGTCCGTTCATTTTGTATTCGCTTTATGCTGATCAATTCTGTTCTAAATTTGTTGTCAAATGTTCGGTACTTATTGAATGCAACTGGTGCAGTTTCAAATTGTCTCTTGAAGTGATGATCGACCTGTCTGTCCACATTTGATTGGCAGGCAACACTATTGATTGGTGTCAAACTGTATGGGACACACATCAAACTCCAGGCAGCAGAGGATTTGAAACATTTTCTCCTAATGGCTTGGAATTCCGAGCTCTCCCGGCCGGAATCCACAACATGGAAGAAGACTGTCTGTGAGTGTCATCATCACAAAATTTTCAAATTTTTATTTTATTATCACAAAAATTCCATTTTTTTATTTAATTCTTATTCTTCTTTTCTTTCTTTTGAATGCATTTATTGATAACATGGAGGAGGTCTGTCTTGGGGAATCATAGCCTGATCCATTTACACGTTTGGATGTATTTAAACGTTTGGGGGATGTCATTATTTTGGAAAAACACGTTCCTGTCTTCATTGCATCAATTTGTTCTTATGAAAGGGAAACTGGCCTGGTTTCGTTGAGTTTTTTTGAGGTGCTTTCTGAGTAAGACTTTATCAGAAACACTACTATGTATTCTACATTTACGGGAAACGTACCAGAAGAATTTTAATTTAGTTCTCCCATTAGGCAATGTTCCAGGTCTTTAGTAATCTTCAGATTCGCCTGCAATGTTGGCTTTCCTATCACCCCTTAGGGGTTTTTTAGCTCTTTTTAACTCTTCTTTGCCTTCACTGCAGCTACTTTCGACATGGATCTCTATTTGGGATTGCTGCATTTCATAGGTAAGCTTAGTGAATTGCATTTTAGTTTGAAAACTGTCACCTCCAGAGAACAATGGGCTCAGTAATTGTGAAATCGTGGTTTTGTGAAATTGTTCACATATATTTTATTCGTCAGAAAATTGATGTTATAGAAGGCAATGGACAAGTGGCATCGGTTGGCTGTGGTGCCAGGTGTGAGTTGATGTGTTTTGACCATTTTGTTGTTTAGGATTTAAATTACGCGTTTGGAGTTCTGGTATCTGATGTACGGGCCAGTATCTGTTGAATTTTAAGAATTTATTTTTGATTGAAATTAAGTAATCGACAAGTGTGGGATTCTCTTACCTTCCAAGATTTTCCTGGCATATCTTGCCACAACATCATTTGCCACTTCACGCTATTTGCTGTTATGTTTTTGAAGATGGTCACCTTAATCTTGTTACTTTCCTCTTATCATTGCTCAATTCTTGAGATTGGCTGATTCTATGATGTCTTGTTGTCCCCAGAAGTCTTTAGTTTCTGGAGTACATAGGTGACACACCCCGCCCACACTTTTACTACTATCACACTGGATTTTATTTGAATTGTCATTTGCTCCTAACTAGGGATACTGCAACTGTGAATTTAAATAACTTACAGCAGTGAATTATCTTCTTCTTCTCCACATTTTCTTCTTATGTTTTTCTTCTTCATCTTCTTCTTCTTCATCTGAATCTTCATTGAGAATCTTCAGTTGACATGGCGCATGCAGAATGATGCTTCCAAATTCAGAATCAGCAAGGAAGGAACGGCATGCTCGAATGCGCAGGTATAGCAGTTTTGACTCGATATGCGCTGTCTTGATATATGTTGTATGTCATGGCGAATGGCTGTGGGAATCATCCCTTCACATTATTATCAGCAAAATTTTGGCTAGAATATACTTTGTGATGTCATCTGTTATAACCACCTGTTTGGGTTTTTCTGATCCACAGTTCTGATTCGAATGAGGTTGCAACTGATGTCTATTTCAAGGAATGGTTGTTTGTCTGATGACACTGGGAACATATTGAACTTGGGGGCAGATTTTTTGAGGTGATAACTGCGATGATGATTTGATAAAGACATCATGCATGGGACAAATTCTAAAACTTATATAATATCAATATGTAAGGTTACCAGTGTGGTTTTGAAACTAAATTAGCCAACTCCTTCCACTTTAGTCTAACAACTGATGCTTCAAGCATGGATTGTGTACTGATTGCCCTTCTTCATATTGATCAATAGAGGTACATATTTTACTAGGGTAAAGCTATCCATACTGTTTGAATATTTGTCAATATGCCAAAATTCTATGATAGAACAACAATTCAATTTTCTCTACATCTTTCTCATCCCTGTCATATACTTTTTTTTGGCACTCTTTCCGATCAATATGTCAAAAGCTATGGTACAACGGCAAATTAATTTCGCATGCATCTTTCATCGAAAGATCACTGAACATTGATCTTTCATCTTTCACCTTCTTGCGTTCACCTTTTTTCATAGTTTTTTCTTGCTGTCTTTTTTTTGTTGGCACTCTTGCTAGATTATAGTTTGAAGGACGTTGTTTTTTGGTGTTTGGTGATTCGCAGTGTTGGGGCACTTGCCAGCAGCCTTGTGCCCCTTGCCAGGTGCTTGCCGATACTGTGTGCAGAAGCAGCCAGACAATGTTCCCCTAGCGTTCAACCCAATGCTCTCGTGCTTTCCCGTCTATTAGACTTGAACACTCAGCCTCCTCCGTTCTCACCAGGGCCACCAATGCCTGGCTCTCCATGGGCATTACCAGTTCCACCTCCTGACATTTTTGGAGAGTTTGTGAATGAATTTGGTAAGGCAGCATGCTAGTCTGCTTTTTGAGATGATTAGCATTAGCTTGTTGTAAAAGCAAAATTAGTTTTTTGAGGAAGCTCAGTGATGCTTTTGCTAGGCTGGAAATTGATGATTGGTCTCTTATTATGGCAGGAGTCGTTGTAATCACTCTTTGGAAGGCTTTGCTTCTCCGGCGCCGCTTGCTTTTCTTGTGAGACCTTACACACAACCTCACGCATGTTTCCTTAGACACTTGCAAGTATCCTCGGGGGAATATTAAAAATCAATTGTGCTCAGAAATTGAGAATATTTAAGTCTATTGTAAGGAACTCGCATTAGATAACATTTCATACTTTGTAAGTATCAATGAAAATGGATCAGTATCAAACTCAATCTATGTTCTTTTATCTGACCTATTCAAAATTGTGTAGAATAGTTCAGGTGGTTTCACACCAGGTGCAAATCACTTTTTAGTTAGCAAGGGACTTGACACTATTTATTACATTGGTCTTCTGTTTCTGACTTTTCAATTTCTCTTTTCGTTTGTAGAATGCAAAAAATGTATTGAATTGGGATATTAGTAATGTAAGCAGGTTTTTGTAGGTACCTTGGGGAGTTCAGGCTCAAAAAATATTTTGGTTTAGGAGAAATTGCACGGCTACTGACTGTCATTAGCGTAATTACCTTAATTTGATTCTGTGTTTCTTGACCTTGGAAGATAGCTAGCTATTTAATCGGCATGGAAATGTGAGAAATGTGCTCAGAAATCTCTTACGTTCGCGTGTTTGCCTCCCCGTAATTCAACATATTACTTCCATCGCTGAATCCTACACCTTTTGGGATTCATTGTACGGTCAAAAAAAGTGATTTCAAATAAATCACTGTTGTCACTTTGCTGACCTATTCTTTCGCTTTTAAACTTATTTTCTGTTCTTTTTTGAGTTCTGGCTGTGTGACACAATGTCAGAATCTATCCCACTGCAACTTGTTAGAGTATTGAACAGCACGTGGTATGTAAAGGAGAGGTCTATACAGCAGCTCTGCTGAGGGTAGTATAGTACTAGAAGTTTATGAGCGCTTTTTCGTTTTGATGTTTGTAATTACTTCACCAAGTATGAACTACCTTTAAACTGCATCTCAATTGCAGTATACTTTGAATCGTTATTAGCGTTAAGCAATTATTAGTGTAAAAAATTAATTAGCGTTATTAACTCTAATTTGGATTTTTCACAATTTTGAAAAAAATATTTTACTCTAATTTATCCATAATTCTAAATAGGTACGATCTCATTCCGCCTTTTATTCTGAGCGCAGTTTTATGTGCAATCGCGATCATTTTAATCCATGTTTCGTACTTCTTTACTTAACAAAGTACCACTTTGTACGGACTGACACGTCCGTACACCACACTATTCAAGATGATCATAAATTATAATTATTAACGCTAATTTACCAGAACCTTAATTAACGTAAAAGAAAAATTAGTGTTATTAATTCTATTTCAGGTTTTGGGGTAAAAATTTGGGGGCGCCGATATAGCGTTAATAACGCTAATAACGATTCAAGGTGTAGCTGTCACCTCTGGGTGTTTTATGTTCAATTAACAATTGACCAACACATTTGTGAATTTTCTTCTCTTTCAAGGGTACTCTTGATTACATTGTTGTTTTCAAATGTTCTTGCTATAACTGAATTGTTCATTAAGTGTCTTTGTTTGTCTGCTTCTTACTCATCTCTCGTTTTTGGTGGATGGTCGACAGCTCTCCACCACCCGTAAGCTTTTCATGTGATCTTGGTGAGCCTCTCCACTTAATTGGCATTTCAAGATTCAATCGTTTTTTTGTTTTTTTTTTTGTTTTTTCTTTTTTCCTTGTCAATTCTGCAGTTCTTGTACTGGAGATTTAATGCAGGCAAATATAGGGATTTTACTAGAGTTTAAAGTGGGAGAGTTTGGTCACTGTTGTTGGAGCCTCGAATTGATAAGGATATAGTTAAGCCTGATTTAACGGTGGTATAAAATTGTTGTTCTCATGCAGTGCTGTCTGCTTGTGCTTTACTACATGGAACCGTCTCATCGTATTTAAGGAGGGTCAGTAATGGAAGCCATTCTAGCCGCAGCCCTAGAAATGAACGGTCAAAATCTGGACCTGCTGCCTCTCTGTTACCTCTCTTTTCTATTGGCCTTCATGACGCAGAGATTCTTGCTGATTCGCCGTTCTATGTTGCATGTGAGTTGGTTTTTCCCTCTTTGCCATTGTTTCCAAATTCTGTGATCTGGCAGGTTAATTAAATAGCCGAACATAAGTTACTATTGACAGGGAATCTAGCCTGTTTTCCAAATCTTTTTTTCTATGTACGTGTCAGCTGACTCGTGACATCCTAGTTTCAATTCTCGCTTCATCTCCATGTCTTCTTCTTCTCTGCGTTAGTTTTTTTTTAACTCTGCTTTCAAGAATGGCTCCTTCATTTCTATATCTAACTCATTTTCCTGTTTGTTATAATGGATTCATGGATCAGGTTTGTTTGTGAGTATTTTCAAGAAAATGGAGTTAAGAAAGCTGTTATTCCATAAGTACACACATTTTTTTGTTGCACTTAGAAAAGAATGACATCGAGGTCTTTTCTAGTCCTGACAGTTTCATACCGGATTGGGAAAATGCAGGCACATCAGAAGCTATCTTGAAGCACAAAAAGAAACTATGGGATGTTTTAGTCGAAGCCAAAGGTAGTTCCTCCTTTCCAAGCCCATGGTTGTGCAGTTTTGTTTGTATTACAACTGTTGTTTGTCTTATCCTGTCAATGGGCTGGTGCTGGTTGTTTTAAAACATCCGAATGTTTTAGAAGATTTAGTTGTCAAGAATTTTCGTTTATGATTCCTCTTTGTATTTCCTTTTATGAGTCCTTGCATGTCTAAGGCATCGTCCCCATGTTGTCTCTTCTCCAGATGGACGATGGGACTTCACCATTCCTTGCCTAGAAATGCGAGAGGAGCTTCGTGTAACACCCAGTGATAGAGCTCGCTTTCGTTATTTATGCGGAGTGAAACAAAAACCTAGGAGTCCTACATGGTGTGCTCCCAATTTGGAGCAATTCCCGTGCTCCTGTTGTCCTCCTAGCCAGGTTTGTTCATACCTTCAGCTTTACCCTTGGAGACGCACAATTCTATGTCACTCTATGGTTATGGATCAACAAAATGAAGCTGAGGAATATTTCCCCTATATTTGATGTTTTTCGATAAATGAAGATGATGAAAACTTCCCCTGTTTATGATTTGTTTTCAGTTAGACAAGATGATGGAAAATTTCTCTACCTAAGGTTTTTTTAGTGAATGAAGATGTTGAAAACTGTCTCTGTATATGATGCTTGATCCTCCTCGTCAACTAAGCAGTTAGGAGGCTGATTAATAGGGGAGCGTTTAACTTTTACAGTTAGGTTTTACGTTTATAAGGAGATTTACATGCACATGGGTTTAATTGTGTAACAGCTTGGGCAAGGTTGATTATACAGTCAAAAGGATACTTGAAAAGGATTGGGGTTGTACTGGAGTCTGGAGGGTCTTTGATGCACTTGTAATTTTATAAATGCTAGTTTTCAACTTTCTCTTCATCGAATCATACATAATTTTATTTTATTTTGTTGATTCACTTCAATTCTTGTATGTATATTGATCAAAATCGAAGACGATATATCGCGATTTCGGTGTATCGCAATATCGACATGCTCAAAAGTTGATATTTATCGGTTTTGGCGATAATCACCGATAGTCTTTTTTAACTTTCGTTATTTTACATTCTACACGCGTATAGCGAGATGTAGAACAAAGAAAAAAACCAAAGTACCGCTAAAAACGGAATATGGAATTTTAGGGTTAGGTCGGAGAATTAAGTACGAATTTCAGAATTTCAGAATTTCAAAAATTTCCATGTTTTTTGTGCATTATCAATGGCCAAGATTAGTCCAAAGGGAGACATCCTCTGAAGGGTTTAGGGTTAAAAATTTCTACGTTCCATGAAAATCCTGAATTTACAGAATCAGACAAAAACACCTCCCCTTCCCGCCCTCCTCTCCTCTCCTCTCCTCTCCTCTCCTCTCCTCTCTTCTCCTCTCTTCTCCTCTCTTCCCCTACCACTTCTTGGCCAAATTAATTTATGACCAGTAATTGGGCAGCTCATAAATGGCATTTGTCACGCTAGCTGCCATTTTAGAAGCTCAACTGGGCTGCTTTCCAGTCTGCAAAAGCTGAAACAGAAAATATTTATCAATATTGCCGATATTGCGATATCGGCCTCGATATATTGCTATTATCCCCAGTTTGATATATTGTGTTGATGCATCGACTATCGAGACTCCCAAAAAAAGTACATATTGATTTTCTGCAAAATCCATTCGATATGCATCACTACTTGTACGGGCATTATATTTCTCACTTCATTGAGCTTGAGAGTTTGCTTGATTTAATACTTGGAAAAAGAAATATAGAATGTCTTAGGATGGAAACATTGTTATCTCAGCTGTTATGCCGAAGTTTTGTTAATCACATTTCTGTTTATTAATCTGGACGTTTAGTTTTGCTTGTTTTTTGGAGGTTTACTTTTTGCTAATCTGGTGATTTAGGTTGGAGGTTTACTTTTCGCTCGATATCCTGGAGGTTCACGTTTTGCTTGTTTTGCTTGTTATGTATATAAGTGACAAAGTGTCGCAGTTTGGTGGCCTTGCTGATTTACGTTTTATTCTTTCCATGGCAGCAAGTGTACATTTCTGCGCTCGACATCGAGCAATTGGATCGTGTGGCCGCCATGAATGAGAGTTTCTCACAAGCATTAGTTTCTGCAAATGGAATCACCACTATATCAGACGGTATGGCTGATCTCCTTCACAGCACGCAAATGGGTCGTGGAGACATTAAGTTCCTTCAAGCTCTTCTCCAACTCCATAGTTAGTTGCACCCACTCCGTTACAGTTACAGTTTCAGGGCGGGTTTTGAGATGGTCTTCGGCTCTGAATTTTTTTATTGTGCGAACATCGGGCAAGTATTATATTGTACAAATTTCAATACGGTTGCGTGGCTGCCTCATTCTTTATTCTATGTCCCTGCCTCACGGCCTTGTCACAAAGCAAAATTACCTTTTCTGTTGTTTTTTATTCTTATTATTTATGTGCGCAGAGAGCCACCATTCTTTCTTTCATGTTGTTTTAATAATTTTGGGTTCAACTACATCTTAGCTTTTTCTAGGATTTAAGGATTTTAATTTCCATGAATTCCAGTATCGAGGAAAATTTTATTTGTCAGATTCTCCATGCCTTGCGGAGTTGTAGAACCTTAAATGTCTAATTCGCTGCGGTAGAAATTTTGGCAGGCTTTTTAGGGAGGAAGACAGATGCATTTCAATATATTTAGTGAACTTTGTTGGAAGCTTACACCATTCCTCCGCTGTGAAAGGTAACAGGTGTCTTTTTTTATGTTTTATGATATTGAGGAAAGAAATGTGGAATTATTGTGATTTTCTGTAAATATCATATCTACTGAATATATTGTTCATCTAGATTTTGAATTGCTTCCAATAATTTGCTCTGAAGCTTATTCCCTCGCTAGAATTTGCGTCATTTTGCTGTTAATTGCTTTGTGAAGCTGGCGTTTGATGATGCTCTTTATTCAGAAATAAGTAAGCCATTTGGCATATTATGAGCCTCACATCTCAAAACTAACAGTATCAGTGTAATGTTTCCACTATTACGAAGTCCTAATAACAGTATGGTCTGATACACTTGGATTTGTTGGAGAATTATATCTTACCAATACTCTCTAAATAATTATTGCAGTCCCATTGTTCACAATTATTTTGGTCCATTCATCGTAATTGCACAAGGATACTAAATGGGATTTATTTTCTTGCACTCTCAACAGAATTACACAACTTGAACAGAGGAAAACTAATTTGTGGAATGTATTGCTATATGACAAGCAACCCTCTCAACTGCAATACACACAAAATGACATAGACAAAACAATTGCTTTCGAAGGACTTAAAACAGATCTTGAAGTGTAACCCAGGATGAAAAATGGGATCGTACTTATTCGGTGATTGGTCCCTATGTATGCAAGAGCAAAGACATGGAAAGAACAAAGACAAGAAATCTAGTAAATGAAAGAGAGTATCGATGACCAAGCATTTGAACCACAGGATTTACTCACACATACAATAGCTGATACAGCCCACTGAAACAGTAAAACTCAGATAGACAATCTATTTGACCTCTGCAGTAAGTCGAGCGACAAATCTAACGCAAATTAGACTTAGGCTTAGCAAATCTAAACATAAACATTCTTACAATAGGCAATATAGATTTCTTATCCATTACAAGACGTCCGCACAAAATGCAACTGACAAAAATACCAGAATACATTCTTCTTAAGCAATACGAGTATATATTCAAGACAAACAAATACAGTATCTACTACAGTTTACAAGCCCATGTATCTATGCGTAACATGGCTGGCCTTTGATATATCAAGTGCATATCAGTTTGTGTAGTCAAAAGCTCTCCGAGTGTCTCATCCAATGAGAATAGAGAATCACAAAACTCGTGACCGCTTCGTAGCCACATTCTGAAAATCATCATCAGAGTCATTAAACTCTTCTTCTTCCTCAACGTCAGATCCACTGTCAGAATTCTGTTCCTCGGAGTCAAATTCATCCTCATTACTGTCTTCAGATGCACTGTCAGAAATTGCTTCCCGGTGGTCAGATGCACTCTCATTACTGTCCTCTACTGCATCTGAGAATCCCTCTTCAACAAATTGTTGTGAAACAGATTGCTCTGCAGGAGACATGACAGCTGTATCACTCACGAGTTTTTCCTCCTCTGAGACAGACTTAGCGTTTTGACGGTTTTTGTGAGCATTTATGCACTGAAAGAGAGTCGTCTGCTGTAATAAGTGCTTCGGAGGAGACTTCGGCTCCAGCTCCATGGAACAATCTCGACCGTCCATAACCTGAAAAAAAAAGGTACAAACATCATCCATCATTGCAACCATATAACATAGTGAGTACGAGACCATTTTCCATCATTGCAAGCATACAACATAACCATATTCAATGAGTACAAGTTGCATCACTAGTCAGTTACCAGTTAGAGGTATTATCACAGACATGTGAACTAAAAAAGGAATAAACAAGAAAGGAAAAAAAACAAACAACTAATTTTAGCTCATTGTTTTGGACTTCCGAAAAGGTCAAAAACATCATTTGCTGTGCGTTAAATTTGACCGGCACTGAAACTAGTAAGTTGGACCTTCAACATTCGCATACATATTCCAGTCATATCCTTGTCTTTATTTCGACCAACAAGGATTTTATGCCCAAAATAATCACTTTATGTATGTTCCCACAAAAATGTGCCTTCTGCAAGGAGCATACCCTGTCAATTCTTAACGATGATGGCTTTACATCCAGAAGTTATTCAACTCCAATTACTGGATTGCCGTGAATTACTTCAATGACTCAATTACTGAATGCTGTAGAATCAGTCATGACTGTCCTTTCAAACAAATTTTATAATAAACAGAACCAAACAAGCAAGTTTTCTGAAAATGTCGCCCATATTGCAATATGGGAAAGGCCTTCAGACCAATTTTGGATATCTCACCTGACCAATGTTTTCAAGCTTGCGACCAACCGTTTCCCTAAGAGAAAAAACCAGCCACAATAACAATTCTCAAAATCTCAGATTCTCAGATACGGTCCAACAAATTGACAGGATATTAGAATACACTTCCATTAGCTCAATGCATGAACCAGTCGATGTACCTTCTTAAGAATTGAACAATTCAACAAGTAATATACTGGTTGAACAGTAAATTAAAAGCGACCACTTATATATTTTACGGAAGGTAAACCATAAATCCATAATCGTACCACGCCTGCATTTAAACTGCGCAAACATTCTATACGTAGGTCACCTACGAAATAGTAAATTTCTGCTGCCCGGAAGATGCCACATATCTTGTGATATTCTAAGAACCGCATTCTAGAACTGACACAAGGAGTACACTTCAGTTATTAAAAGTCTGGATAAAACAAATGACTGCAAAAAATCAGCCGAGCAAAATTTCAACTATAGGAATTTTCCGCACGGTATATTTCTTGCGAAATGTTCGCACTTTCCAAACATGGCCTGACACAAAAAAGTTGTTGATATAGGTTGACGTGACCTATTTTAGCCATTTCGACAGTTCGATTCACAATTTTCCATAATTTGAGATTTGGGCCGTCATATTTATTGAACACCTCATCAAATTGTTATTTAAAATTTTTTATTATGAGCATCACGAGTATATCATCGTCATCAATTTTAAGTGATCAACCACGGGCTACTCTTTAATCTATTCACTATACTGACATGCACAAACAATATCGCCACTTATTATCATGAAGTTGACCGATATTGATAGGGTCGCCACAATTATCTGTACTTCTCAGTATTATTGTTGGCATCTTTGTCGTTAATATATAGGGGGTCCATTAATGTTAGTAACACTGGATACAGTAATACTGGATGTAACAGTATCTGTTAATGGCTAGATACAGTATTACTGGAATCCTCCGATAAGTGTGGGAATCCTATGGTATAGACTGCTTCTTTATCACTCCTTTTGGATTCAACAACGGGATGCCAAAAGCACTTGCAACTTTGTGCCCCTCAGGATTTCAAAAACATTACAAGCATCTCGTTTTCCTTTCAGCAATAGAATGATAATCAAACTCCCACAGGAATACGAAATGACCTCACCAGATCATGTCGTCCATTGTTAATGGTGCATGCAAGTAAATCACATTTACACAGTTATCCTGCAATTCCGCTAGAAACATAGTCAGGGTCAAATGACAGCAGGATAATATCTAAGGCAATATTTTCTCCTATCTCAAACCACACGCTAAACTAATTTTTTTGAAAGTATTGACTCTTCCATTTCCCAAGTGAAATGCATAGACTATGTCCACATTTAAAAGATCTATTCTAGAAAAAGAAAGAAACTTCACAATCTTTGCAGAACTGCCGCTTCTGTTGTACTACAAAATTTAAATGTTGCACAGTCATGTCTTGCAGTGTCATCGATAATGTTTGAGATGATACAATTAAGAAGAAACTGATTTATAGCCCTTCACCAGAAAATTTCAAGAGACAGACTTTGTTGTGCAACCATCCAAAATGTCCCAGATGATACTTCTTGTTCTGCTTCCCCTAATGTTTCGATCTTGCAACGTTTTTGCTTTCTCGTTCTTGACAAAGCTTTCACCTAGCTTGTGTTCATTTTCGCACTATGGGTATTTTAGCAATTATTTCACATTAAAAGGGCTACAAAGAGGGTGTAAAATATAGCATTTAATGTTTTCTGGAATTCATTACAGCTGGAGATCATGCTTTTTATGTAAGAAGACAGCAAAATTTCCACCAAACTTTATTTACGCTCATCTGTCCAAATCCTATGGAATTGATACAATTAAGCAGAAATTGAATCATGGCTATTGATCAGAAATTTTCCATGAGACATCCAAAAGTTCCCAGATGATACTTCTGGTCCTGCTTCCTCCAATGTTCCGATCATACAACATTTTTAGCTCTCACCTGCCCAATCCTGTGTGCTCGGTCCTCAGCTTGCACAAGTATTCCAGGAGTCCACGCCATCTCAGCAAAAACCACAGTACTTGCCGCAGTCAAAGTGAGGCCTACTCCAGCCGCTTGAATGCTCAGCTGCAATGCTCCAACTCATGTTGTCCTTCAGAAATTTTTCTTCAATCAGTTAATCAATCAGTTTTAGTCAATCTGTTCACTTGCTGATAATGTTACATTTCCTTTCAGGAAGACGCATTCATTCTCCCAAAAATGACACATGGAAGATGTCTCACCACAGCTACTCGAATGTTTTCCTGATCTTGAAAAGATTTAATCAGGTCAGGACGTTCCGCATGTGGCGTGTTGCCATCGATGCGAATGTAACCCACTTTCTGCACCAATCAAAACAAACGCGACAATTGCCACACTTTTCAAAAAAGTTTTAGTTGTGTGTCCACATATTCAGCGGAGAGATGCAACAGGGGCCCAGGGATAGGACAGAAAAAGTTGATCATCACTTATTTTGACAACAGTCCAATGTCTCCTAGCAAAATCAAACAAAAGTAAACAAAAGTGCATGGGTAATATGCAACTAAGCCGCAGAAATAGAAGGTGAGAGCATTCAACATTAATAACAAGCTGGACTTGAGAAATGACTCGTGCCAGGCACAGTCACTGCAAGTTTTTGCCACTGTAAACATGAGGGGAGAGACTAAATTGGCCTACACATGAAGTCAGGGAAACAATGGCTCCCTTTTTAAATAAGAAATACATCCCAACAAATTATAATGCTCAAACAAAAAGCCAAAGATCTGTACATCCAAATAAAAAAAATTCACTAGTTATTTGCTTTCAAGTACCTTCACTTTCTCCTCAACGGCATCCAGAAGCACCTTGTGATGGGCGAATACTAAAAACTTACAGTCACCCTGATTGGGCCAGAATCAAAAAAAAAAAACACAGCCAGACTTCAGAAGATTTGAAGAAATCAAGAACATCTGCAGAAAAAACATCTCATTCTGCTAATCTCGGACCGTTACATGCAAGAAAGATCTTATTCGCATTCCACGAACCGTCACAGCATTACTGAAAACTACCGGTCATATGATTTGCCCCAGGATATTCCTATTCTGATAAGACAGAGGCCTCACCTCCAGCAGCGTGTCTAAATAGTCTTGCACAGCCTGGACTTTAGCTTTTGCAGTCTCCATATAGGCCTGAACTTCCCTTGATCAAGCGAAGGCCAACATTCATCAGAGGACACCACAGAGGCTTTCACCATTTCTAAACAAAATCCTACCAATTCTCAACAAAACCTCACCGATTTTAAACAAAATCCTACAAATTCCCAATAAAACCGATTTTGAACAGAATCCCACAGAGTCCCACCAATTTTCAACAAACTCCTACTACTCTTCGCAATTGCTGCCCTTCAAAGTTGATTCGCAAACCATGCACAAGTTCAACGCAGTTCCCGTCCTCCGATAAAAGATAATGATGCGGAAGTCAACAACAAGAGCGTTTAGTCACGTAAAAGATAAGTACACCTGTGAGGCCAACAGAATGCCAATCTATCTGACATTACATGGTTTCCTAATCATGAATTCCAAATACAATGGAATTGTTCCATAGAAACACTCTGACGACTGCAATTCATAACCATGCTTGTCTAACAGGCTTGACATGAAAAAGGCATTGTTTGCTCCTAAACAAAAACCCTGAGTTTTCGAAAGGTTAAAAAGCATAGAAACCCACCTTGTTCACGAGGATTTTCTGCTCCATAGGATCTTGCGCTGCAGCCATCTCCGTGTTTTGATCCTCCAGCTGTTGGTCCCACAAAAACTCCTTTACAACATCATCTCTTGATTAAGCCACATGTAAACAATTAAGCAAGTACAACAACAAATTGTGATTGTGATCACAAAGAGATATATGGGCGCCGAAGTATAGAAAACTTGAGCCTCCAGGCTTCAACTCCGCAGGGAGTAAACCTAACATATGATCTGATGTACTCACTACAATACTATTATTCCAGACAGACGACACTTCAATGTGACACACGAGTTTGGAAGGGTAGGAGAACACATGCCTCCTTCATAACTGCTTGAATAGAACGCATGGACTTTGCATCTAGTTCAAGAAGGACCTGAAAAACAGCGATAGGAAATCGACACCAGAGAATTAGCATAGCAACCAAGCATTATCCTTACAACAACCCATTACTTGGCACAGAATAGCCATCTAAATAACAAGAAGGGCGAGAGCCTAAGTAGGGGAAGACTGAAGGCAGAGGAAAGAAGCGTGCCATTATCTTAAAGGTGTGTCTGTCAAAGTCCTTCTGTTATTGAAACTAGTTTCAAGAATATTCATTGACTTGAATTTGTTGACACAATCATAACAGGAAAATTCACACTCTCGTTCAACACATTCATATACTATATAAGAACACCACAAAAAACACCAGCTATTAACTTGGAATTCGTTAGCACAATTGTATATTCCACAGAACAATCGATGAATGGAATTACGAAGTCACACAATTCATTGTGCATCATCTTTAGATTCTTGCCTTGTCCTAAATGTTTCACAATACCCACGAAGCCTTAAACACCGATAATAAAAAGCTTAGATAACAAAAGGACATAGCCCCAAGTTCACTAATAAAAACAGAACCAATATCATTTTGCAGCGGTCCTCAAGGTTAATACTTTACAATATTGAAGTTTACACTTGACTAAATAAACAACTCTTAATCACATTCCTGAAGACCTCCTCACCATGTCCTAAAGTCCGAGTTTTTCTTCTGCAGGCTTCCTTTTCTTTCCTAACACTTGTCTGTCTCCAACTTCAGGCAAGACATCTTTGTCCAGCATCTGTCAACAGCAAATGACTAGCACATTGTGGCCTTTTCTCTGATCATCACGCCACTGGAATTACAAACAAAAAAAACATACCTGCTGCCGTCGTTTAGGCGGCAACTGGGGCAATACGTGTGCCTTGAGTCGTCTTATCATCACAGTTGACTTTACCAAAGTATGAAGCTCGTCAGGGTTGCTACATCCGCGAAATTGACCAAACTTCGCATTCCGCCCTGATGCCTGCACAGTTAGAAACACAAGAAAAACCTCAACCCAACAGAAATATACTAGCCTCAGAGAAAATAACCTTACGCACAAAAGATTTGGAAACGGAGCTGCCCCTCACCGCACTCTTGCAATAACGGTTCCCATATTCCTTGAAGCTGCGGTACACAGTTGGCTGCAGAGATTCAAGCTGCATAAGCAGCCCCCAGTTATAGATATATCAGTAACCTACACAGGTGAAAGATGGAATATCTCATGCAATGTGCATTTTCTCAAAGCAGTTAGCAGCTGACTGCAGCAACAAAAATGTGCCCCACCAGCTTATGAAGTTCAATAGGGCGATTTAATGCAGGTGTACCCGTCAGGAGAATTGCCCTCTCTGCCTTCTGCAAATGCAGGAGAAATGGATCAGTTAGGATAATTGCCCTTAGAATAGTACTGCAAGAAAAAGGAGCATCTTAGTTCTGATAGATTGTCTTGTAATAAAAACAGAGCAAATGGCTCTTTGTGACGTGAGCATGTCTTGCAATAGAAAAACCGAAGCAGTTAATGAAGCTAAGAGCATGAAAATAGAGAAAATGAAACGCTTCATCCATACCTGCAGAAATGGTAAGCTAGCTAATGTGCGACGAGCTTTTCCACTCTTCAAGTAGTGCGCTTCATCTGCAACCACCACCTGCACAGTAACAAAAGTCCAACCTTTGTCAATTGCGTTGTGGCAATCATGACAAAAGCACTACTTGTGTACACAAAGAATGATAAACTTTGTCTACAGATGGGTCCCTAGGTTGCAAATTTTGACTAAGGTGTTGGTGTAGCTTTTGATTTGTTCGTACAGGTTATTGGGCGTACAGAATTTGAGCAAGAAAACAGAAAAAAACGAATCGAGTTATACACAGTGTCATACGTTAGCTACGAACATAGGTATTGACGTCAAAGAGAAAAGAAAAGGAACCTTGAAGTGAACACTGGACGGAAGCTTGTGCACAGCATCATATGATACGATGCAGAAAAGACCATCCAGATGGAGTGGACCCCCGCCTGAAGATTTTACAATGGTAAAATCTTGCCGCAGTCTAGTAGCAGCTGGCATCACCACCTGGAAAATAGCAAATAACCTGAGTAAATACAGAACTGATAATACAGAAACGATCATATTAAAAAACAGAAACAGACATGTTTGAGCACCTTTGTATAAGTAGCATCCAGAAGTTCCAAAGTTCCAGAAAACAATGATTCAAACAGTCACACAACAAGTACGTCCTCAGCGGTTAATTCTGGAACATAAGGGTCTGCTGTCCTAAAGAATTTAACCATAAAAGACTTTTGCTTCCAGTTTATACACAAGGATGAAAAACTCACAGTAATGTCTGAAGCATCGACTTCAGGCTGCAGCCACTGCTGAATTGCCTGCCGATTCCCAAAGAAGAAATACCAATAAAACCATAAATACGGTAAAACCAAAAACTATGAAACAAAAAGTACACTAGAAGGAACTTAATCATACACTGGCCATTGCCATTAGTGTCAAACATTTTTGGGGCAGTCAAAAGTCCTTTTTCTCATCACAGAGTCTTCCGATTTTCAACTGTGTCATCACAGTCTGAAACGTGAGATTAGATTCTTTCCCTAAAAAATGAATCCTACGGTTGAAAATAGGGGTTCTTAGTGCCCGAAGAATGTCAAGCACTAATAGCGATGGGCAGCTTTTTTTTGCTTTACCAGAAACAAAGCATCCACATCTTCTTGCAACATTTTTCCTGACAATGCTCCCAATTAACTCACCACTGCCCAGTGCAATCGCAGAGCTGACGGTACAATCACCAAAACTGGCCACTCCGCTTTGTAGCATAGAGCAATGCTTATTGCCTGTATCCCTCCAAGGGAGTGTCAAGAATCGGAATTTTAAATTGTTCTCTCAGCAGTTCCATGAAAAGTTCTGTAACAATGTGAACTTACCTGCAAGGTCTTCCCTAGGCCCTGATAATCAAGAAAATCCCATATCCCAAGGCGCCCAAATGAGTATCTTATCGAATCTACCAGAGTCATCATGTTAGTGGCAAGCCCAAATTTATGTATAGCTGTCCTTATGCTCCACTCAAAGTACCTGATTCCTGAAGCTGTTGAAAGTATATTCTGCCTCTTATATCCCTACTTCTAGCCACCTCAACTGTGCTTTCAGTTTCATCTTCTAGATAAACTGGAAAATTCCCATTCTATTGCCAATTGCTCATTGAATGAAAGTGACAAGTTTATATGAAACAGAAATGTGAGACCTACCATTTCATCTGCAATTAGAGCGCGTCCTCCTTTCTTTAAGGCAAACCTGTGTCTCAGCCATTCCCTCCCGGCAACTTTAGGCATTGCTCAGACTAACAATAATGTATTGAGGACAGCCAGGGACCAGGGTAAAATTTCTAGTTGAATTGAAAAACTCTCATGCCAAACAGCAAATGCATGTCTGGAGAAAGTCACACTTGATGCCTTCACGCTGAAAGGGGAGAAGCCGGTCCTCCAGCTCATTGGGAATGTTTCGATACAAATCTGCAGCATCCAATACAAAAAACACAATTGTGAATGGCTATTTACGTTTTATATGCTAGGATGTAAGTCACAAGAACAAAGTGACTGTCGGAGGCGTCAAAACCTTTCCCAAGGAGTATATTCCTTTACGCACATTTTTTTCTTAATTCCCTTTTCAATGTAACTAAGGTTGGTCACTTTCAGGAAATCAAAGGCCACAGCATCGCAGACCAATGTTCAACCGGCTAGCAGCTTAGACCTCCAATGGTGCTCTTTCTCAGTTGTGAAATGTTACCAGAGTCATCTGGCCTTGCGGCTACATCTTGTAGAGATCGTAGAACAAGCGGTTGCAGATCCTCTACCTGTCAGACATTTAAAGACCATGTTATATTCCATTATTATCCAATATACATTGAAGGCCGTGTAATTCTCCATAACACTCCAATATACATCAAAGACCAAGTCAATCTCCATTAAAAGTTCAACATACATGAAAGACCATGTCATTTCTCCATAAAAGTTCAATACACGCATCTTTTTTATGTCGTTCATGTTCCACTTCCACATAATAGCACATATGGTACCTTTGCCAAGAGCCTAACTTCTCAAATCTCTTGTTTCAAGCAGCATGCTTAAGCTATTAGGAATTCAAGATAAATCAAGAAGCTCATGAGGAAACACACTTTTACACCAGGAGTTTCCTTCAGAATGCTCAACGCTTCCGCATATGAAGAGAAAGGGAAAAGCCATAGCCTGCAATCAAACAAGATGGACAAAAAAAGTGCTTATGTCAAATATGCCTTCTTGTACATGCCATACATTTTACGAGCAGTGACGGAAGTGATTTGTGTTTTTATTTTCATTTGTGACAACTATGAACGACTCGGGCAGTAAGAAATCTTACTCACAAGTCTCTCAGGTGTTAGCGTCATCAGTGGACCAATGAAAAGAAGGGCATCGCGACAAATGGGAAAAAGCATAACAAAAGTAAAGCTTGCAAACCAGCCAGCTTCCCCCAATTTGTTGTAAACCAGAATATAGTGTAACTTAGAACCAAATTGAAAACACCATTTGAAAATGCAAGTTTTGTAATTCAAGAACTATGTACCTGCTTTGAGAATCCCACTCTGCGCCAGGTATAGACCTCATTTTGGATACAAGTGGCTGTCAATGGGTTTCCCAACCAATGCCAAGGTGGCCATTCAACTTCATGCTTCCATCAGTACATACATAATCTTTACTCTTATCACCAAACAGCACAAAAGACGGATTTCATTGCTAAACATGGCATTTAGAAGAGTCGTGAAATTTTCCAGAAAGATGAAGCTGGAAAAAGGAGTCATAAGGATAAATGTATGAACAGTGTCCAAGAAAATGAAAGACCACAGGTGCAGCTTAGGAAGCAACATCAACTAAACTGGCCTAGACATGTGCCAGATGGTTAACAAAAGTGCCAAACGGAACACAATTTGATGTCGTGTTACCACCATTATTTGAAGCCGAAAGGACATCCAAGCTCCACGTCAGAAGTTGTTCTATTAGATTTTTGGGATATCTTAGGTGGTTTAGAAACAAGAGGAAACACTCCTTTTATTGCTGGAAGAATTACATTGATTGGAAATTCTAACAACAGCCTGCTGTCTGTTGCAACACATAGTTAACTGCTGATGTGCTTGAAAATAAAACCCAAAAGTTGCTCTGAAAGTAAATCAGTTTGTGCCTCTAATGTCTCCCTGAATGTTGAGGTGCCTGTAATTCTGACAATCTCACGACTATGGCATTATAACACCGTCGTATTATATTATAATATAACACCATTATATTATAATACTGTAATATTACACTATAATATAGAATAATGCCATTATGTTAAAACATAAAAAAAATTACCATAATATTATAAAATCGTAAAATTATACTGTAATATAATACCATAATATTTACTAAAGTATGCCACATAAGAGGGCCAATACACTACACCTGGTATACAGCAAAGACCACATAATCTGCCAAAGGAACTCCACAAACCTGATAGTAGGAAAACGAAGCAGCAAGCTTCCCAGAGATGTGCAGCAATAACTTCACGATGCAAGAAGAACGACCATCTTCAATGGCTCCTTCCAACGTATGCTCTTGGGAACTGGAAGGCTGTGAGGGACCCTTTGAACCCAAGTTTGCACATGTTTTCATTGAAAAGTCTGTTTTTCCACCAGCTGCATCCACCAGAATCTTACAATAGCTTCAACAAATTTAACATTGTAACATTGTTGTTGTTTACATTGCATGCACAAATACGATATTAATAGCACATAGGCAATAACAGCTTACAGACATCCCTGATTCTGGATTCTACAACGGTCTGTTCATATAATATCTGTGTAGAAAATGAGCCATCAACAGGATATTATGAAGACAAGAACTTAACGCACCTGCCTCACAGATATTAACCGCCTGAGGCATGTGTCCAACATTTGAAGCAAAGCCTCCATTTTGACTGTTTTTTTCAAAACCAGGTGGCAGCTCCAACGGTTCCTTCACAATCAGCTGTCGTCAACATTCCCAGGTACAAAAAACAAAGCAATAATGGGCCACAGTTTGTAGGAACATAACCAATATCACGAGCCTAAGCTGAAAGATTGTCAAAACTATTGTACTTGAAAAGTATGCAGTGTCTGCCGGCAATGAACCACATGCCTTCACATTTGTATTAGGAATGCTTGAGAGAGCTTCTGCAACAGCTTCCAATTGTGATATCGGGAAGGTCCAAGCCCTGCAAAAAAGCATCCACAAGAAATGTTGAACATTAACACATCAGAAACACAGATCTAAATCATCTCATACCAGTATTTTGTGTGCCACTACCTCACCTTTCCGATTGATCCCATGAAGAATATGAAAGCGACTTGGATGCGTGTTTAAATCCCTGCACATTGAATAAGTGAGCATATGTAAGTCGGATAAAAGAATACAGGTCAAAGGATGTTTTGGAATAATATTATTTTCTTGTTTTACAAATGAAACATCTGGCAGTATCTACAAAGTCAAGCAGCTGTAATGCTACATGAGAGGGACAAAAATTGATAAACACGTAGCTGGCGCTTAACAGACCCGGATTCCCAAGTTACAAAACCTTACAACAGAATTTCTCCTAGTGCCTTTCAGCAATTTTATGTTACAACTGAAGCTTCTGTCAAGTTGAGCAATTTTATTTCACCTTTTCAATCCAGAAATAAAAAAAAACGCACCGGACAATATGAATAGATTACAGAAGTACATGACATCAACATCAAACACAACATAACAAGCACTTCAGCATTAGTCTCTCACAATCACTTTGCAGTTATTCACTTTTCAATTGCAGGATTTCGCAAGATATGTCATGAAGAAAGCTAATTACAGGAAAACAAGAAATACAAAAACTCACTTGAGACAACCTTACGCCTTGGCAAACCAACTTTCGTATCATTTTCAAGAGGATGGCAACATAATAGTAACATGTAGAAAAAATATCATGCAATTAAGGCCGAGCAAAGGGAGAAAGTACAAACTTCATGGTATGGGGCTTTCGCTCCGATTCGGCCAGTGTTTCCAACCTCATACAAGGTTACCTCGAGGCAGGATTGACGATGACCAGCAGGACTCGTTTGAGAACTTGCGGAAACTGCATTTGAGTTACTCCTATTACTCCCTTTTCCGAACCCTCCCTGCAGTTCCTTTTCCACTGCAAGCTAGCCTCCCAAACACACATTGGTGACATTTAATACCTCGTGTTTCATAAAAGAAGTACCGGTTGTTAAAGTCTGAGCATAATCTCTAAGAAACGTAGTTATATAACACTCAGTAAAAGACCGTGTTTCATAAATGAAGAGCTGGTCTTTAAAGGCTGAGTATAATCCCTAAGATACGCAGTTATAACACACTTAGCAAAAGCAAAATCTTGATGGGAGATTACAAGACCTCTACCATCAGTTCTGTTACTTGCCTGGCAAACTGGAAGCCATAATTATTATGCCAGACCAAGGAACGTGTTGCTCTAGATCTCTAAAGTGCAAAAAATACTCACATTGATTGAAAGTCCTGGAGTGTTGGTTAGCACGTGAACAAGTGCCTGAAGCTGGCCTTCTGGGAAAATCCATATTCTGCAAGAAAATCAAACTTCCAGCATACGTCGAATTTTGAAATGTAATAAACAAGCAATGCACAATAATCTTTCAGCATCCACGCCTTCAGGGCCGAACATGCTTCGCCGAAGGTGCAAAGCACTTCCCTTCGGCCGAAGGGAAGGAGCCGGGCCCCGGGCTATGCCCCCTTTGCACGTCGGTCGACAAAGCTTTGATGCGAAGAACTTTGTTTGCACCAAATGTATGACGAAGGAATACGTGGAAAATAGAAAAGTTTAAGGACGAAGGTAAAATGTGATAAAAAAACAATTCAATTTTTTTTTTCAGCATCACATAGAAAATAGAAAGCTCGAGGTCTAAGATGGATAAACAAGCAATTCAAAATAATCTTTCAGCAACACGTAGAGAATAGAAAAAGCCAAGGTCGAAAGTGAAATGTGATAAACAAGCAAATCAAAATAATCTTCATCATCAACTTGAAAATAAAAAAAAATTAAGGTTGAAGGTGAAATGTGATAAACAAGTAATTCAAAGTAACCTTCCAACATCAAATAGAAAATATAAAAGTTTAAGGTCGAAGGTCCATCAGAGTAACAAGCTTTGGCCGCTTACCTTTCTTTTCTACTCCATTCATGTCCAGCAACACCCCTGAAAGCTGGAATGAGATTCTGCAGAATAAACAGTAGTCATAATTTCAATAACAAGCCACATTAAATTCATCCAAATAAGTACAGCTAGAGGATTACAATGGATATTACAGGGTGGTATGGGGATTCCGTGGCGATCTTCCCCTTCCCGTAAGGCCGAATCTTCACTGTTAAAGAAGGGCGTGCCCCATGGCCAGTTTGTGAACTCTGGTAACCCATTTGACTTCCTTGGCCTCCCTGACTTCCCTGAAAATTACTGAAGTCTTGATTTCTTCTGCTATCAATTGTTGCTAGCCCTTCTCTTGCTGACTTATTGTACGGAAGGCGGCAGGAGGCTTCATCATTAGAGCTCCGGCGCTCTTCAGCTCGCGCGAGGGCTTCCTTTTCAATACGGTCTATTTCATCAAGGTTGACATCAAAATCACCATCCAAATCCATGGCGTTTTCCTTCTGGTTGAAAAGAAGAACGCCGTATAAGGCAAATCATTGACAAAATTACGATGATAGCTTGCCTTTATCATCCATTTCTCACGAGCTTGTGTGCTGCATGCAAGCCTCGTGAGCTTGCCTAAGCTCAATATGGCAGGGCCAGTACTGTAGTGCTCTTGTGAAACATTCAAATTTGGTTTGCATTGCTTCTGGCGCCTTTCTCTAGAGCGTCAACATTACCGTAGGCCAAATGCGAACAGGGGAGTCACAGTTTAACGGAACGGCTAACAGGACTATATCGGGATTACGGATTTTCCCTGACTGGCCGTGCAACAGGTGAGTCAAAATAAATGCATGTACTTTTGTTACCGTCGTCCTAACCTTTAAATGCTGTAGATCATACGCGTTCATTCTGATTTCTGTTCCTTTCAAGTTTCAACAATAGGTTTGGACTTTGGAACCCTTAGAATGTCTACGTTTTCCATAAGCATACAAGACTTTATTACAAAAGCACGATGGTAAACCACATTTATGAGTCCATGTAGCCAGTTTATCATACTGTTATCATGTCTTCGCGACTTAGTTGCATTTTCAATTGCTCAAGCTCTTTGTTAAAACTATTGATTGGACATGGTTTAGGCATAGAAAATACCACCCTAATCGTGGTGAAGGATGGGGAAACAGTTTCCCAGTATACACATCCCAAGTATATTTTGATATCCATGCAGAATCATTGAACAACACTGTTCTATACCTTACGTTGAAAGGATCAACCTTTCATGCTGGCTAAGCCCTTAGCAACAAAGTAAACTGACCATAAAAAACAAACCGACAAAGAAACTAACATTTTTTGTCAAAGTCACTTATCTGAAAAAGAAATAGCACACGTATTTACTATTTAGT
The DNA here is from genome assembly GCA_037447655.1 of Zygnema cylindricum. Classification (NCBI taxonomy): domain Eukaryota; kingdom Viridiplantae; phylum Streptophyta; class Zygnematophyceae; order Zygnematales; family Zygnemataceae; genus Zygnema; species Zygnema cylindricum. The sequence goes on from JBBHKE010001763.1 coordinate 96,995, forward strand.
CAAGAGATGCTAAGTACATCTTTTCAATTTGAATCAATAAACCAACTACGACACAGCACTGCAGATCTCCAACTGAGACAAATTTCTATGTAAATGTTTAGAAATCTCGATCTGCCGATAGCCAGTGGAACGTCATTCCACTACATTGTACTTTGTTCCTTGGAGTTATATTTTTTTCTGGAACATTGATCTCCAGTTCTCTTTTCTTGACTTTGTTGTATTTTTCCCTGTTGCTGTCCAAATCTAAATAAGGGTACATCTAACCAATTCCATTCCACTCCTCTCTGAAGGACCATTCTATTTATATTCTGAATGACCATATATACTGTGGTTGTCAGCTCATATTGTTGCGTGTTGTTGACCACAAGACAGATGGGTTTTTACCTCTTACACAGTTGTGATTGTGCCAAATCAAGTTTGACAAAAGAATTGTTTAAACACAGCCCAACAACTTTGATGAACAGCTGGAATGGATGCTGAACACTACTGTAGCTACAAAAGGCAAACCTGCACATGGAGCTTTTACGTGCACACCCGAAGCAGCGATGTTTTGTACAACATTTATAAACTTCATTAACCTTTGTATCCTTACGCTTCTCAATTTCTTGGCAGCAGAGTACATCTTGGATTACCAAAAATACACATTGCTTTCCTCCAACATTGAAAGCTTTGCAAGCTGCTGTCCGAGGAGTGTGTTCCCCTGTAAACCACGGAATGAGCAAAAAAGATGTACTAGTTGGTTTTGTCGAGCCAAGATGTACCCGAGAGTGTTAAAAATATCTTAAGATTGTTATGCTAGATGCCCTTGAAAAAAGTGGTTCTGTCAAACTAAATACCAGAATGCACACCAGTACCAGTAATACCAGTAATGCTGTGGCAATTCTTGACCATGTTGTTATAACAAAACCAGAACAGACTGCTTTCTAACTAATAATTATTAATAGCCTCATTGCCTTGCAATACTCAATGGTGGCAGTATAAGTGTGCCGAAGAGATGGAAAGCAAAAGAAATTGTACAAACACAAAAAAAACAATTTTTGAAAATATTGGCACAAGCGCATTATCTTAAGTCATCACTTATTTCAAAACATAAACAGTAACGTTGAGACCCATCATTTTCTGAAGGATTCCTAAAACAATCTACTAAAGAAAAAAATACCGCGGGTCTCTAAACCAAGCTCACTGTGATGTAAATTCTCTACGCAGGAAGAGGCAACAAATTATCGAGAATCCAAAACTTAAATCTTTCCTCTTTTCACTTAGCTACTCATGTAATCTGCAAACTTTTATTCTCTCACTTTAAAGAGAACATTGAAGGGAAATCGAAGGCATTGTTGGTACGGGCAAAATCTTGTAGAAATAAATGTACAAAACACTTCAAAATGACCGCTTGCTACATGCATCTATTGAAAATATGCACACCGTGCAATATGATACTTGTCAAAAACAAATTCGAAGAAAAGTTGCTTGGGAAGATTTTCTAAAATTGAAGTCCTGCGCAATCTTGGAGGCACAATCTATAGCCACAGCCAAAAGCCGAATTCACATCTGAACTGAATTAGGAGCCAGCGTTTATTGAAATAGTCGATGTTTCTGTTTGTTAGACCCTTTACTTGCTGTGCGATAAAATCGACAAAAATGGTGTCATGTAGCTTATTGTAACTCTCTGATAGCCTTCAAATCAGCGTGCTCTTCGGGCCAATTGGCGTGTTTGTCGTTGACCAATTACGAGCCAGGAGGCTGGATCTCTCAACACACCATGGGCGACGACAACTGCCATAAGAAGGAAAGAAACCACTTAACAACAGAATACAGGGCAACCTTAAGTTGAAAAAAAATTATGAAGAAAAACAAGGATAATGAACCCATGACTTTTTGGATAACCAAAGATGACGTAAAGCCCCGTTATACAGGTGCAAGAGAAAGAAGGCCTCTCAAATATGAAAATGTTCAATAACACCACAAATACAAGAAGATAAGGTCCTGGAAACGCCTCCCACTCTGCGTTTATAATGCATTTCATGTCAAAACCAATGAACACTATATGCAGAAGAGGAACTCCCATCCACAAGACAACTGCGATTCATAATGCTTTGTATGAAAAATTCTGACCTGCCAGATTTCGCCTGTCAGTGACTGGAACTCACCTATGAAACTAATAAGTGCAGCCAAAAAAAAGGTTGGAAGCACTTTGCAGTACAACATCACGATCCATACACCTGCAGGAATTGATCCCTCACGTCCAGGAATCATGTTAATTGATAGGACAGGGACAAAGGAGCTGATTGAGGTATATTTCAAGTCAGAATTACCTGGGCCAAAACTAGAAGTGTTACTCCTTAAGGAACATTCCATGACAGGAAAGGTGAAGGTTAGTACCAAGTTGCATCAACCAGGTGGTTATCCGGACAACAAAAGATTGCTTTCGGTGGATAGTCTGTTGCATATGCTCCAGAAGGGAATCCAAAAGCTTTAGAGCCATCAAGATGCCTAGTAAGGCCAAAGGCCGCTTGTACCTGAAAATCAACTACTTGCAAATGTCAGAAACGGGAAACAACAAATTAGAGACAGATTAGAGAAGTCTAAAGTCGTTAATTCTAATGGAAAGATTGTCATATAAAACAAGTTCATTTCACTAAATTCTCGTTTTCCTTCAAACGTGGTACATAGACACCAAATGTAAGTGAAGCCAGAAACCATATGGAACGCAATTGATTCAGTAATCCATGGATTCAAAGAAATTGTTCATAAGCACAATTGTTACTTACAAAATACAACACAAAACGATGCACGCAATTCGGATGTAATTTCCTGGATAACGTTCTACATTCCTTTCTATCCGATTCATTGCAACTTTCCATGAAGCTGGAACTGAATAGGTAGGACTAGGCCCATTTTCAGTGTGGAAAAAATCAGATGTCCATGGAAGAGGAGGCTTGTACAAATCTTCTACCAATAAAAATATGCGAGGCAAATGATAACGTCGCCAGAATGATTCTATGTAAGATGCTGGACGTGATCCAAGATCACGAGCATATGCCTTTATACGAGCGGTGAGCTGTACATCTCCTCCAGCACAAGTTTCCTGCAGCCATTGTTCAAAATCGGCTTCTGGAAGGGATAAAGAAAGCGGATTTTCTCTGAAAATTTTTGGCTGACCCATAGCTTCTCGACTGCAGAAGCATCCACAGAAGCAGACGCATTTATCTTCAAGTCGTTTCTTTCAAGACTCCGGAATCGAAAAGCAGCAACATGTTTCCCTACTCTCGTCGGGACAATATGCCAGCACAATGAATTCGGGGAGCGCCACGTCCAAAAGATACAGCCATGGTTAGGATAAGAACGATACGATTGCTTGCATGCCTAAAACCTAATGAGGTGGTTTCCGCACGACGAATGTAGAGGCCAGGGGCTGCAGGAGCCATTTCGAAGGTTCAGTTTTCTGTGCTGCACCGTACTTATTACGTGCTAGCACTAAACTAAACGCAGTTTAGTGCGCACTGCACTGAACGTCAACTCTACCGGCACTGTACGGTACAGTACAGTTACAAGGTTCAGTACAGTACTGTACTGTACAGTACAGTACAGTACTGTAGTGTAAAATGTAAACTGTAAACTGTAAATTGCTTTTGAAGTTTTGAACGCGCAGTTCAGTGCAAATAAAATACGATCTTGAACAATACACTACGCTATAGCACTGTGCCGTACCGTGTTTCTTCCCCTCGTTTTCCTTCCGTACAGTATTGGGATATTCGCTGGATTTATTAAGCCATTCAAAATTTGAAAATGCGAGAAAATGTGCCAACATAAGTTGAGTTGGGAACACGGGAACTCTCAAACGAAAAAGCTACAGCAGAGGATGCACACTGCCCACACTCTACGGTAATCCTTGACCTAACCCTAATTGTGGCTTGTATGGTCCTAGTTCTTGCCCTAAACTCAATCTCTATTTTAGCCTAGCTCCAAACGCGGCCTTATTCCACATCTCACCTTAAACCAAAAGTCCAGCTTTGTTGTTACGCCTTTTTAAACTTTAAAGCACTCGACCACTAGCATTTTTGTGCTATGTCAAGCACACCCGATGCGGGCATACAGGGTCAAGGGAGCCTCGAAACAGGAGCGGGAAGCTTCTCGGAATCTTCCTCAAGAGAGTTTGCTGCTAAAGATGGCAGCTTGAGAAGCATTCTTCTCGAATGGGGAGGCGCCATAGTGAGGAGATTTGTGGTTGTGGAGGATAACGAAGTGCAACCAGTGATAAGGGCATTTTTCTCGTTTTTGCTGGTAATGTCCTTGACCATACATGAAAGTTGGAAACTTTAAAAGTTTTATAATTTGGAAGAACATTTGTGACTCTTGAGGTTTTTCAATTGGGCGATTTATTGGGTATGTTTTTGTGAAAACGGTCACATTGGTAACTTCCTAATTTATTTGATAAATGTTTAATATCGAAATACGCATTGCCATTTTAATTGGTGTTGACTTTCAATACATGGAAGTTGGAAATACTTTAGAAAGTCTCTAGTTTGAGATGCTGAATTTTTGAGGCCTTCGGTAGGACGGTTGGTTGGGCATGGATTTATGGAAACGGTCACATTTGTAACTTTTTTTTGTTGTTGTTGATATTGCGATCAAACATATGGCATTGACATTTGTTGACTTTCAATATATGGAAATTGGAACAAATTTAGAAAGTATTTAATTTGGAGGGGAGATTTTTGACTCTCGAGGTCTTAATGAGACTAGTTAGTTGGATACGAATTTATGGAAAACACACTTAAATAGTTTTTTATTCTATAATCATTGACATACGGCATCGGCATTAAAATTGGTGTCGACTTTCAATACATTTAGTTGGGTGTGGATCTTTTACGTCAATCTTATATTTGTTGACATGTGGCATTGACATTGAAATTGGTGTTGACTTTTGGTATGCATTGTGTCATTGTCATTTTTGTTCGTGATGGCAGTAATGCTGACAGTAGCAATGACATTGCCATCAGCATACGCATCTGGTATTGACATATAGTGTACACTGCCCATCACTATTAGAGTTAATCACTCTAATTTGAGTGCGAGTATACTTGACTCGAAATCATAAGTTAGTATTGACAGCACTATTCAGTTGAGTCGCCCACAATGAGCCTCGATGCAAAACGTAATTTAGTGTGGTTAATTATAATAAAGTGTTTATGCATCGACTAACTCTAAAAGCGATGGCCCGTATTGAGGTTTGACAATAACATGGACCTTGGATGCTGGACATTTCCAATATTTGTGTTTTTTTTTTTTTTTTTTTTGCCTTTTTGGGGCAAGACAAAATCCATTATCAAAGTCGTTTTCGCTTGCAAGTCAAAATTGGTGTTCCTTGCAACTAGTAGGAGAGCATTCATTCTCATCCTCTTTCACTCTTCTCTCTCCGTTGCAGCTAGTGAGAGTGCTATATTCTCTTTTTCTCATCCATTTTCATTCTGAATCCCCTCTCTCATCTCTCTCCATTGCGGCTGGATTAAGAACTTTAATTTTGAATCTCCTCTCTTTCCCCTCTCTCCTCTCCCTCTATTGCAGCTAATGGCGGCCTACTTTCTCTGTATGCCCCTGAGAGATGAGGCTGGGATGAGTCTGGGAACTGGAGCTCTCCCTTTCCTCTTTGTCGCGTCACTCGTTGTCACTATCATAGCGGCTCCCGCTTCATCAGCTCTTCTCTCACGAACCGACATTTCCAAAGGGAGGGTAAGGACAACAAGGCAGAGATATTCCTCCATGAGAGAGAGAGAGAGAGGGACAGAGGGACATAGGGATCGAGGGAGCGAGGAAGAGCGGTCTCATTCCTTTCTCTTCCTTTTGTTGCTCTTTCTGTCTATTTATCCTCCTTCTTTTTCAGTCCCCCTCTCCTTTTCCTCGTCCCACCCTCTTTTTTTTTCCATTTCTTTCTTTTTTCTCGCTCTCGTCTTCCCTCTTTTCCATTCCCTTTCTCTCCCTCTCTCCTTTCTACCTCCCGTCTCCCTTCCTCTCTGGTTTCTCTCTCGTTCTCTTTCGCCCTCATTTTTTTTTGCCCCTCTCTGTACCTCTCTTTCTCTCCTCGCTCTCCCTCCCTTACTCCTTTTCCTTCCCTTCTCTACTCCCTCTCCCTCTATTTGGAGATGTTGATTACCTACCAGGGTCCTGTGTTCCATTTGGGATTGGAAGGATAGGCGCTCCATCTGCTGTACCGATTCTTTGGAGCCTCTCTCCTTTTCTTCTTTTTTATATACATCGTGGTGCCAGGGAATCCTAACAAGGTAATTTCCTTTTCCCTTTCCCTGCTTTCTTCTCTTTCATTTTCTATTTCAATGTTCCCCCCTTTTTCTGTTTCTCTCTCTCTTCCTCTCTCTCTCTCTCCCCCTCTCTCTCTCTCTCTCTCTCTCCCCTCTTTGCCTTATCTTCCGTTGTTTCCCTTTCTTCTCGTCTTCTCCTTCCCTTCCTGTCCTCTCCTCTCATATGCATTTGAAAGCCTGTCACCGTTTTTAATTTATTTACACCAAAACTAGTGTGATTTTATAGCTTTGCTTTTTACCCACAGTATGCCATATACTATTCACATTCCCCGGAAACTACAAATAGTCAGAAAAAAATAATAATATAATTTGATGCCCACAAGTTTTGCCTTTTTCATACTTCTTTGTCCATCTTTCTTTATTGCGGGGAAAAAGAAAAAGGTATTTGTCAACACAAATTCTGAAAAATTTGTACCCTCTATTCATCTTTCTCTGCTCCACACTAACTTGTGTTACCAACACCCTCAGACAATCAAACACCCAACACTCTCTAAAACTATTTATCAAACACGCAACATTATCTAAAACTATTTATCAAACACCCAACATTATCTAAAACTATTTTGATCCACACTACATCCGGTCCCCATAATTTGATTGAAGTAAAGGGACCCCTCTTACTGTTGCTAGTGTGGATGGACTCATAGTATATGCATCTTTCTTCGATTTTCTTTTCCAGCCCGGAATGTCTTCCACTCTTTTTTCAAAGCAATGTCTTTTGTTTTGATTTCTTATTTGATCTTCGTTCGTCTCCTTCTCCGTTGTCTTGTTTTTGTCTTTTTCTGTTTCCCCAGCCCGGTAAAAAAGTGGATGTCAATGATCTTGGAGCATTTGCCGATGTACCGATTTCGTTTTGGGTGGCGAGAGCCACCTTCTTCCTTTGGGTAAAAAACTAGTAAAAATAGTACAAAAACAAAAGAAAAGAAAACGTACATAAATCTGTAATAAGGCAAGAGGGGATTCCAAACTGCAGGAAAAGAAAGAGAAAAGTAAAAGAAAGACACGCCTTTAGAAACGTAAAATATCCTTACAAATAAGTGAGAGCTTGCTTCTTCCGTTGGGTATAGTAAAAATAGTAATAGGTAAAAAGAGTGAAGGCAGTAAAAAAAAAAGAAAGAGAATGTACAATCATCTAAACTAAGTGGGAATTGCAAACAGCCGCCATAAAGGAAGAGAAAAACAAAAAGAAAATATGCCTCTAAAATCCTAAAAGTCCCTAAAATGTATCGATTTCTTTTTTTGGGCGGCAAGAGCCAGCTATTTCCTCTGGGTTAAAAACGTCTAAAAACAGTAAAAACTGTGAAGGGTAGTGAAAAAATAAAAATAAAATATGTACAAGCATTTGTATTCAATCAAGTGTTGAAAGAAGAAAGATGGAAGTGGTGAAAGATTCTAAACTGCCGGAAAAAAGAAGGTACAAAGAAAAGTACGTTTTAAAAAATCTTAAAATGTCTCACAAATGTATCAATTTCGTCGTTTACCTTGAAACCAACTTCCCTCTATCCATAAAAAAAAAGAGGAGGAAAAAAAGCACAAATATACTTCCTCCTAATTAAGAGCATTTTGAAAAAGCTCTAAAAAACAATTATCCTTCAAAAAGACAACCAGAAACTTTTTTTTTACCTCTCGCAAAACCAGTAAATAAAAAACTTGGAAACTGAGAACAAAAAACTAACTGAAAAAAAGGAAACAGTTTAACCTATTTTTAGCCAATTTACCAGTTTAACCGATTTAACAGTTTAATGGTGTAGCTGAAATAATTTTCCACCGAACAGGTGGCCCTTTTTAATCTCTTCACGGTGGCGGCCATGTGGGCTCGTTTGGCCGATGTGATGACCAGTGAGGTAAACCATAAACAGTGTGGACTGATGGGTGTGTAGGGGTAGAGGGTGGATAAAGAATGTGGGATTGATCGTGACACGAGATTGGTGTTAACTAGGATGGATTAGCGACATGTTATGGGGACTAAATAGGACAAAATAGGACAAACTAGGGGTTTAAATAGGGTGAATTGTGGGAAGAATGGTAATAGGTGGGCTATCAAAGGGAGATTGGGATATGGGAGATTTTAGGGGCTAAATAGGGTAGATAATAACCGTGAAATTAGAGATAACTAAAAAGGCGTCACAAGTGGATTTGGGGTCCTTATGGGTTGCCGATGTATAAAAAATATACATTCAACTTAATGGTAAATGTATCTTTTCAACAGACGCTCCACATATCGTTGCACGTCTTTTAAACAAATAGCACATGAAATAGCGTGGACTGGCGGAAGTAAACTTGCCGATAAATGTGCACATTAAGTACAATGAGGAGTGTAATGCAAAAAATAAAAATGCGATGGGTATATGCTCTCTCTCTCTCTCTCTCTCTCTCTCTCTCTCTCTCTTTCTCTCTCTCCCTCCCTCCCTTCACCATCTCGTCCCTGGTGTCGATGGCTCTGACAGTTACTCTCTCATTTATACATCTCCTTATTTAGCCCTCCCTTATTCCCCCTCTCCCTCTCCTCTCCCTCTCCTCTCCCTCTCCCCTCCCCCCTTTCCCCTTCCCTCTTCCCACTTCTCTCTCATTTCGGTCGGTGATCGGATCGGTTTGGGGATGGATGACAGTTGAACGTGGTGCCGGTGCCGAACATTGGATGGTTGGTTGGTGGTTGGATCTTTTTTTTTTTACCAAGAAGAATTACCTTATATCAATACCTTATGGGTTTTACGGGGGGGTTTTGACATGGAAACAGCTCTTCTTATTTTGGCGGCAATTCTCATGGAACTCGCCGGTTGGTGTGCCCTCAAAATTAGTGAAGTTTCTTATACCCCAATTTTAAATCAAGATTTAGATTCATTAGAAGGAGGTTTTGGGGAAAATAACCAAACGGGTACAAGAAAATCTCACCCAGATTTTACGAAAATCCCCATTCCTTCCTCGATACGAAGGAGTAAGCTTAGTTCGGATAAAAATCGAGGAGATAATAGTACTGAGAGTGTGGGTATAGAGGCAGAGGAAACTGTGGGGGAGAGAGAGAGGGAAAGAGAGAGGGAGAGTGGTTCCGATCGGAGTGTAGACGAAAAGAGTCTCAGTCCCGGGCAGATAGAAAGGTTACCGTTGTTGACCGAAGAAACTTTGTTTGACGGGGAAAAAGTTTCTCCATTGAAAGAGAGAAGTACTAGTAGTTCGAAGAAAGAGAGAGGAGAGAGAGGGATGTCGGGAATTAGTTCGTATGAGAGGATGGGAAATGAGAGGATAGTGGAGTCGGGTTCTCCTAGTAAAAGTTTTGTTGCGAAAGGAGGAGAAGGTTCTATAATGAGTAGGAGTAAAGTGTTAGAGGGGATATTTCTGGTTCTCCAGTCAAGTTATTTGCTACAAATCTGTTTTTTCCTCCTCATGACGGCAATCATTTCGTCTTTTTTCTATTTTGAGGTCAGTTATTTTTTCCTTTTTTTGTTCTTTTAGTTATCCCTGGTTTTTGTTTTTTCTTTTCTACTATTTACATTACTTGACTTTAATTAAAAATTGATTTTTTCACTATGATCGATTCAGTAATTTTTTTGCTATGTTTCTTTTGTTCCTGTGTCTAAAACCTCCATCTTTCCTCCTCCTCTCTCCTCTCTCTCTCACAACTTTTTTTTCTCTACCGTCCTTTCTTTACCTCAACTCTCTTTAGCCTTCTCTTCAAGCCCATGAACTTACCAATCCATCCTTTTTTCTCCTCCCACCCTCCATTTTCTTGTCCTCTATCAACCTTTTGTCCTTTTTCGTTTTCATTCCTTCCCTCCTTTCTATCTCTTATTCTTTAAAATTTCCTTTCCTCTTCCCTGCTCGCTTCGCTCTCCCCTCTCCCCTTTCCCTTCCCTTCTTCTTTCACCACTCCTTCCACTTTCCTTCGCTATCTCTCCTTTCTCATCACTCCTCCAAATCCCCTGCCCCCTCTCACGTCTCTTCCCTCTCTCTCATATCTCCCCTCTCCCCTCTCTCTCACCCACTCTATCCCTTCTGTCTCTCTGACTCTGTCTGTCCCTCTCTCTCTCTCTCTCTCTCTCTCTCTCTCTCTTCCCCCCCCCCAGAGGGCGGCAGTGGTGGCTGGGAGTTCCGATGACCCCACTGTTCGGCGCAGAATGTTGGCAAACATAAATAGTGTTTCCGCCGTAGCGACAGTTCTCTTCCAGCTCACCCTCACTGTACACACTCTCTCTCTCTCTCTATCTCTCTCTCTCTCTCTCTCTCTCTCTCTCTCACTCTCTCTCTCTC